>JABJVR010003087.1:51152-93644 GCA_025773905.1 Chitala chitala | reverse complement strand
ATATATATATATACAGTGTTGGGAAGCCTGCAGGCTTGGTCTTCGCTGTGCCCACCGTGTTGGGAAGCCTGCATGCTTGGTCTTCGCTGTGCCCACCGTGTTGGGAAGCTTGCATGCTTGGTCTTCGCTGTGCCCACCGTGTTGGGACGCCTGCATGCTTGGTTTCTTTTCTGTTTGCAGAGAATCTGTGAAACACACTTTTTAACACTAAGAAGAAGTTGTTTTGTATAAATTTGTGTCTATGTTGTCTGTCATAATTAATAGACAAAACTGCCTGGAAAATCAAGTTTTCAATTGATGCCGATTAGATGTAATAAAGAGCCTTTCTCAGGAGTGCAGTAGCACTGGCCAACCTGATGCTTTTTCCTGTACTTGCTCACCTGTGTCTACATTCAGTTTGTGTTTTCCCTGTGGTTGACCTTCAACATTGGTTACAGGTCATGTTCCATTTCATCAGAATTGAATTACAGTGGATGACTCAGCGTGTTCTTCATTTGCAAAGCAAAATGTTCTCACAGGGATGTGATTGTTCATAAACCAGCATTTGTATACTGTGAAACATGTACTGCACATTTGATTGAAATTTTCCTGTGTCACATTTATCCTTTCGATATGAAATGAACAAAGGCATACCGAATCATATTGCCAGAACCGTTTGGAAATTCCAGTCCATTCGAGCAAAGCTAGAACCTATAAATTTTTGAGAAGGAGAGCGACCTTCAGACCTGTGACACTCTGTGTTTTCTTCTCTTTTGCTGTGCTCTTCTCAAAATGTGCTCATCTTGGGAAATTCCACACTAATCCTGGGTGTTTCAATGTCTGATCCCAGGACCCGGAGAAGCATGTGGGAAGATCATCCAGCGCTTTCCAGAGAAGGACTGGGACGGCACGCCATTTCCATCCGGGGTGGAAATGGTGAGTACAGTATACAGAACCTTTCCCAAAGTGGCCTGGAGTTGAGTAGTGTCGCAAATTAGGTCACGCGGGCACCTTTCTGCTTAAACAGATGCTGTGCCTTTCTTTGTGTTTTGTTATGTCACAGAGCCTAAAGCTGTTGGCAATCAATTACAGGGCTGTTTACAGAAGAGAAACTTGGGCACAGACGGACTGTAAGCATTCCAAAACTTTTTTCAGTTGTACTGGAAGATTCTCCTCAAGGACATCCTACATGTTGGGGTCTAGCAGCTGATTGGTCAGATGGTCGACCCAAGAATCTGTCTGTTCTGTCTGTAATGTCCTCATGATGAAATTTAATGCCTGATTGTGGACATTTGGGTTTAGGTAACTAATAAGGTGTAAATTCATTCAGGAAGTTTCGATGGCAACGCTAACCACAGCCGTATGTAATCTAACCATGTGTCACGTCTTCTCCATATTTAGATTGCATACATTGCCACAAAATTGGTTCCATGTCTTCATCTAATTTGTAATTGTCAAATGTGAAGGAACTATGTGGAACTGATTCAGTACTTTCATGTGTGGCATTAATTTGGCTCTGAAACATAAAATTTTATTGAGCCTTGTGGGGTCATTGCATAATTAAAGCCGTCTTTCAGCTCGTGTGAGCAGTAAATGGAAAAGCATGTTGTTTTTGAATATTATGTTGCCAATAACTCAAATTTAACTCTTACTGACATGGGACTCGTGGTATGCGTTTTCGGAGAACACCGATTGGTTACTCTGCCGTTATTGAACTGAATTTGTATATCCCTCCGAGATGTTCCATATGCCAAAAGACAACAACGGCTGTAACCCAAGCTGTTGTGTGTCCTTACAGCAAGCATGCTTGTGTACGGGGATTGACGTTTTTGCGTTGTAATGCACCTAATTGTTGCCACGTCGCAACAATTTGTTCCCTCATAGGCTAAATGTCATCAGGTGGAAAATGGCGCATGGAAAGTTAGCGTTTGAGAGGAAACACTGCAGATGAGTTAAACATCTTTTTTGTACAGAAGCTCTGCAAAGTATAATATAGCTGTTGTGCAGCGCATAGTTCCACGTTTACTTTGTCTTAATGAAATACCAAATAAACGTTTACATTCTGGTGTTCTTATGATGTTGAGCCTGTGGTAGCATTGCTCTGATTGTTGCAGGCTGATAAAATAATACTTTCTTAGGCCACGAGAGGAAAGGATTACCGCCTGATCTCAGGGTATCTGAGGAAGAGTCCTATCTTGAAGCTGGAATGTGTATTTCTCATCTGTAGTGTTCTGCAGTTGTCGGCATTTCCTGTGTCAACAAATTCTTCTTGGTTGTTTATGCAACAGTTTGTATAAATGCCTTCCTCTCATCCTAATGGAGAAATCCCTGTTGCCCTGTTTTTCTTGTAGATGAGAAATTGACTTTTTTTTATATAGTTGTTTTCCAAAGCGCCACTTTACTGGCTTTTGTCAGTCACGCTCCTGAAGAGTTCTGAGACGCCAGTGCACAACAGTAGCATTTCAGCAGAATGTCTGCTCAAATCAAGATTGTTATTTTTTTTTTCCAGTGTTGTTTTTTTTTTTCCTTTTAACCCACAAGACAACAGGGAATGGTTTTGCACAGGACTGGAACAGCTAAGAGTTTAGTTGCAAATCATTACTGCAAATGGAGGTCTGAAACAAATATTTTCTGTTATTTTTCCTATACATCCTTACATCACGTTTGGTTTCTTCACGAGTAAATTGCACGCTCATCAGGAATATCTCTTTATGGTTTCCTTCGGTTATTATTTCCAGTGTTTTTTTTGTTTAACCTGCTGGTCTTGTTTATACTGGTGTTACAAGTATAATTCTCTTTTATTGTCCAATGTAACCCAGGCCTTTGCTTGCTGTGTCTGGGCATGATGCCTGTCTGAATGTGAAATCGTTCAAAGCCAATGGGAAGCGTCCCATGTTTGTTTCATGGTGAATGGTTTGTGGATCCAGGTGATGAATGTAGCTCAGTACGGGATAATAGTCTTTTATGGCGCATATCGAAGTGATGATCCGGTGTTTGTCATGGTTTTGTGTTGCTGTGTCAGCACTGACTGCAAAGCCTTGTGAGTCTAAACCGATCATGATGGGAAGAGAAATGGAAACAAGTTCTATGGCCAAGTATGTGGGACACACATGAATGCTATGAAAAGAGCCATGGATGCTTGAATTGTTAGTCACTAATACATATTATGCATATGTTGTCAATTTTAATCAGGTCGTTAAGAAGAACGGACAGTAAATCGTTTAAATAAAATTATCATTATAATTTCCAAATTTGTTATGTAAAGTTTAAATTGAACAGTACGTTAAAAGCACACACCGAATGGTGCTCTGTGTTTCTAGTTGCTGCCTGTAGCAACTGTGCATCCAAGTCCAAGATTGCTTTTTATTTTATGTAAATTCATCTCTGTTTCCAGCCCATTCCAGAAAGCGGAATGGAGAGAACTCCTAAAGCATCAGGTTTTCATGAGGCTTACTGAAAAGCAGATGTCATTTATGTGTGCGTTATAAAATTAGAGGTTGGAAGCTGCTGCAAAGGCAGGTAATGGTTTGTCATTCTTGGTGGTCACAGCACCCTCAGGCTGAACTGTGGAGTGTCACGTAGATGCTGTATCTGTGTGAAGATGGTCCCCCCCCCACCCGAGGCATGCCAAGTGAGTGGCGGTGACTCACATGTACCATGTACAAACAGACGGCCTCGGCCACGCTAAGGATCCCGGTGTTCGTAGTTTTCCATGCATGGCCCTTGGCGTCATTTGCTGGTCTGGTATTCGTTACGTCATGTTCATTCATTTCTTGACTGGATTTCTGTTGGCGGTTCAGCCGCTCCATTGCGTCGCGATGCGGCTTCTCGCTCAGGCTCTCGTGCTTCAGGCACGTTACTGATGGAAGGTTCCAGGGAAGATGCCACCACCACTTCCAGGCACCTGCACAACATGTGTCCATCTTCTCGGTGTGGTAGAGTGGGTCACTATGTAATGGAGAATGTCAGAGATATTTTCTATTTTAAAGAAAAACAAACACTGAGGACACGCCGTTATGACCAAGTGGTGTGGTATGACTGGTGTGTTCCTCTCAGACTGCAGAATGTTTGAGCCCATTATGGAATTACCGTCAAACCCGATACAGCGTTTTGACATGTTCTGTATTTTGTACTGTACCGTACCGTATTTCTCCTAATTAATGCTCCCAGGTGCATTACAAGTTACGTGCATGGCACATCTATTAGAGCAGGCATGTTAATTAGGAGAAATGCAGTATTTTAATGTTTAAATGCACCAAAATGTCAGCAGCATCAGTAGACAAATTGGATGTGTTGCTCCTGGACTGTTGAACTATGTTTCCGTTATTAAGCCACATTGCTTCAGATTCCAGCTTTGCAATGTCAACGTAGACAAAAAGTAGAGCTCGCCGTACCATGTGTGCTATTCCTCTGCCTGTTGCAGGTCCCCCCCACCACATTTTAATCCTTATTATTTGCAGATTTTCTGCACACTGTGAAAAATACATTATGTGACAGCAGAAAATACGCTCTGGAAGTCATCTGCAGTGGAGTTAAAATGACGGAGTACAGAAAGCATCTCGTGGACAGTACAGGCCCCCAGCAGACGTGCTAAGTTTTAACTGCCGGCAGAGGAAATGTGTTTCCCATCAGTACACACGTCGGATGAATGACTAATTAAAGCAAGCTTGTTCATCCCCAAAGCATTTCTTTAAATTTGAACTTTGCAGTCACTTATGTGGCGGTTTGTTAATGACAGAATTTTTTTTTTACCCCCCCCCCCCCCCCAAAATCAGGTTGATTTGAAACGATTGTTCTCTAGTGGGCAGTTGATCTCTTCTGCCTGTACCTTTGGCAGTGTGCAAAAAGCAGCATGATTAGTGCTTGTATCTAGGTAAGCTCTGCTGTTGTACCCTTGAGGAAGATGGCATCTTTGGTTAATGAGGGAAACAGCAAAGAATGTGGACCTATGTGCCAAAGCCTGTGGAGGTGACTGGGAGGACTGGGAGATCTGGTGGAACGCAGTGGATCTGAGCGGCCGGAGCAGAACCAGTGTTGTTCTGCAGGTAATGCAATTGTCAAAGTGGCACTGGATCAGGAGAAAGGGAAATGTGATGGTGGTGGATGTTTCTGAGTACTCCAGCACTGAGGACTTCAAAAAGCTTGTTCCAGAAGGAAAAATGTATAATCACTAAAGAAAATTATAAATGCAACAATCAGCCATTAAAAAATGTTTTCGAAGATAATAAAACAACTGAAATTGATTCATTAGGGTCTCCTGATCATAGATATCCCAGAAAATAATATGGATTGTAGAACAGGTGTCCCACATTAAGATCTGGTTTGACCAACATTTGCTTGTAGCATCCAGACATATTCTTTGCATAGAGTTTATCAGGTTTTCGATTGTGGCCTGTGGAATTTTGGTCCACTCTACAACTATAGATGTAAAGTTGTCTGTTATTGGTGGGATATGGAAAACAGTAGTGTATGTGCTGGTTGTTCACATGTCAAAGAGACTCAGCGGGTGACATGTCAGTTGAGGAGAAAGACCTGGGACGGTCTGATCTGCCCAGGTGTGTGTACAGGTTAGTGTGATGTGGGAGCTGTGCTTTTTCGTGCTGAAAGGTGAGGCAACGGCAATGGATGAGTCGTACGATAACGAGCCTCAGAATCTCATCAAAGCACCTCTATGCATTGAAGTTGGCACTGATGAAATTTTCATGGGTTAGCTGTAAGTAAACTAGTCCAATGCACTTAACAAACTACCACCGCTACCAGTCAACATTAATCAGAACATTAACATCAGCAAAATAGCTCATCCACATGATGACATGCAGCCTGTCCATCTGCCTGGTACATCTGACATCAGAATTCCTCTGTGAAGATGGCTATTCTCCACCATGCCGATCACCATTGGAGATGAACTCTAGTCTTCTCCTGCTGGCTACGGCTCTAAACTTCACAAGGTTAACACATCAATAAGGAGATTGAGCTTCCAAATGACATTCTGTAAGACGATTTCTATCTGCAGAAGTTCTTTGACTGTGCAGACTGTTTAGTTGGCAGTCTGTCTGGTCTCAGATGATGTTCTAGGTGAAGTAACTCCTGGGCTGGCATGGTAACGCGTGGTTTGTGATTGTTAGAATGTTTGGATGTACTGCCAAAAGCTTTGCCAAAAGCCAGAGCCAAATCAGGTACAAAAGGACATTCTTGAGTCCTGCCACAAATCTAGTGGACAGCTGTGCTATGAGCTAGCCAGTGACACAGTTCTGCAAAACCTTGGGGTGCATCTCTGGGTCTCCTTTTACTGTCCCTATGATAAATAATGCCTGTGTAGTTCTCTTTTTCGGAACTTTTAAACTTTTTTTTTCTTGGCCAACTTGTATGCCTTTTGTGTGCCAACAAAAATCCCAAACGTGCTTTTTTTTTAAAAAACTGCTGCAAAATGGCAGCAACACCAAAAGAGTTTAGGTTTCATTCATGTTTATGCTGAGCATACTGTATATGTATCTACTTCCTACATTTCTTTTCTTTTCAGTCTGTCTCGCTTGCAGTTCTGTCCACACCAGTCCCATTGTATGTCCAAAACAGCAGCGTGCTTTTTAAGCGTTGGGCATGAGGTTCTGTTACACTCACCTTCGCTTTTTACATCGGCGAATGACACGCCAGCACACTGGGGACTTAGCCGGAGGAGCCGGGAGTCTTTCGCTGTGAGCACTGACTGATTGGACGGCTGCTGATACGTCCCCAGGTGGCAGCGGGGGGAGTGGCCAGACAGCGTAACCCTGGCTGGCTCGTGTTGGCCGGGCCCAGTGGAATGCCTCATTAAGGCTAGGCTGCTGTCACAGCCTACACTCCAGCTGTGGCCTGGGATATACGATCCAACGTAAAGCTGGAATGAGTGTTGTTACTGCGAGAGCCTTGTGAGAAGCCTGACATATTGATTCTGATAACTATTATTTTTAGAGAATGACCTGATTTCCAGACGGCTCCCTCGGGTGTTGTAAAGGCCTGCTTTAGTTACGAGACTGACAGTCAAAACAGAGTCCTAACTGAAAGCCTTCTGAAGCTGTAATTTTCAGTGTTTTGTTTTTGTTTTTCGTGGTTCTTGTTTGTCACTCTTAAGACTCTTGGTTTACCTTATCAACCCAGTAACAATCGTGTTCATTGAAGAGCAGTTTTAAATGCCCTGTCTAAAAATATTACTATCACCGTGAGCACATGCAAACATAGTCAATACCGATGCGTTACGATAAGATAAACGCATTCCATTAGTTCTTCTGCACATTCCAGGATAAGCCAACAAAATCGTCATTTTATTCACCATTCAGCAAATCGTATGATCTTATGTTTAGAATGGCTTTCTGATAAGTGGAAAATATTAGATGCCATACTTTTAAGATAAAAGGCTTTGATTTTAAGCATTACCCCCCAGGTTTCAATGCTGACAAGGAAAGGGAATGGAAACAGTATGTTTGAATAATTTCATTATGTTGTGTCGGCTATTCGTGGTATGAAAATGTTTTGTGTTTCCTTTGGAATCCAGTGCCACAGTGTTTTTTGTTCTTTGAATTTACTATCGCTTTGTCAGGCACATGGAAAATAAACAACATGTGTCTCATAAATTAAAAGTGAATGTTTAGAATTCCTTTAAGGCTCATTACTGCCATCTCCAAAGACGCTAATGTAATTTAGAACAGGCCGTGACCGCTTTAAACCTAAAGATAAGTGTAATATTTGATTGATACTCATGTCAAAGCAGTGTTATTGAGGCATCTATTATTATTTATCATCTAACTAAGCGAACTCTGGATGCCTTTTATTTGATAATGTGTTTTTAAATCCATCCATTCCATTGGCTTTTACACAATGTAGATATTGTGTTGTGGCTGGCCTCACAATGTTATGTAGTTTGGTTGGGATACCCAACAAAATGCACATTTGCTGTGAGGTGGCTTTTCAGTCCCGTATCAGTATACTGTTTAGATTAATTATTATTTGCGTCCAATGCATTACTGTCTATACAGTCAATGCAGTCAGTAGCGTGATGCACTGTCTCAGGTTTCCTCAAACTGTGTCTTAGTCTGGACCGGGTCTCCAGGTGTCACGTCCGTCCTCACCTTGGGTCTTTAAAAACAGTGATGTCACAGATGGTGAAGACACCTGTGAGTGAAGGTTACAGTCAATGGTGTTGGTGTGCCTTTCAGTTACTCCTCTTTTCCTGTTTCGCTCTCAGGCTGTAATATAGAACATGCTCTTCAGTTCACACATAAACTGCATAAGGGACCAACTGGCAAATTTGGCATCTTCTTCTTCTGTTCTGTTGAAAACAATGCAGAAGTGAATTTTGTATAAAGCGTTTATTCTAATTTTTCAGTAATTGCTTTTATTAGTGTAGGTCTAATATTATGACCATTAGATTGGTAGTTCTTTTCTTTCTTAAAATAGACTGTGCAGATGTCTTCAGTTTGAAGACATGCAGTACTTTGTGCCTGTGATGTTCCATACGATCTCATGACTCAGTAAGTTTAATGGGAGGCTCTTTTATTTTCGCACAAAATTTGTCTTTAGAAAAATAGTTTTTTAGTGGTTGATGTATGGAAACTGGAAGTGCTACCAAAACTGTGTATTTCCTAGCAGCCATTGAGAGGAGCTTTGGTTAGCAGCTTCTAACTTCGAACTTCTTTGTAGAGAGGAGAATCTGTGAGTTAAGTTCACCACTGCACAGAGTGAGAAATCTGCAGGTGGACTCCATGTTCCAAAGTTAAATAAGACTTTTTTCCTGTGTGTTGTATACAGTGAAACGGGTGACGTTGAAACGCAGGAGTCCTGTTGGAAAAAAACCTGACCTTATTGTCTCGGGAACTTACCACTCTAACCTGCATCCTTTTTTTCTGTGTGTGGTAGAGGAACTTCACAAAAATAACCATCCAAGAATGTGGCCCTGCACCCCTGGCTTTGTCATCCTCTCATTTCCGGAGAAACGGTGGTTTAATTCATGGCAGGCTCATATCTGATGGGAGTGTGGAGTTCAGCGATCTTTATAATTTCAGTCATGATTGAGTAGAGTAGGTTGAATAGCCTTGCGACTCCTTTCTGACTTTGGATAAGGTCTTCCATGCAGCCTTGCTTTGTGCCTTGGGTGTTTGAGCTCTCTGCTGGTCTTTGATGCTCTGCTGGATGAGTGAGGTCCTGCAGGGTATCGCTGTGTGCTCTTCACATTACTCCCTCAATTCATATTACATACCTTCATCCATGCTGCGTGTTTGGTCTTGGGCCCAGGGGGATGTTTGCAGAAATACATTGTGGGTTTAGGGCAGCCCTTTCAAAATCCAAAGTCAATACGGCTTCTTTGCAGCTGTCTGCAGAAGATATATTTCCATCCTGAAAAACGTTCTCGGTGAAACGTAACTGTGATGGTGATGTCTGCTTATGTGAACATGTTGTCCCTGACGGTTTTTTTTTTTTATTACGCTTGGGCTCATACTGGCCTGGCTTGATGTGCTATCTCATGTCCTTGTAGCTAGCATTAGTTACTTTTCCCTTCCTCTTGTTTTTAAGCAACTGTATTGCAAAGGCATGTTACTCTGATTAGTATTGACGGCAGCCAGCCTGGATGTTACTGAATTAGAGTTTCGGTTACACTGGCAGCTGTCACACCTATGCAGTCAAATCCTTTGGTTTTTCCTCGTTTTTCAGATATGAATTATAAGGAGCTATACACAGCTAACAGCATAGGAGCCAAAAACCCTCCAGCACCGTAGCAAAAAATAACTGCCGCATTAGCCCACTGTCGTCTTTACAATAATCAACCATAATAGTCAGTCAGTCAGTCAGTCATCTTCTATACTGCTTCATCCTGTTAAGGGTCGCGGGGAAGCCTGGAGCCCATCCATGAACACACGGGGCAAGGCAGGAACACCCAGGGCAGGGCACCAACCCACCAAGGTCAACCTTAATAGTAAATATTAATTAATTTATTTTGGCACTGTTTCTTTGGCATTGTTGGTTGACTGCCTTTTAACCTTTTAATTTTTTCACAATTTTCCAGTTTGTAATGGATCTTGTAGTGCCACATTTTGTAAACTGAGGTCTGTATATACTGTTGTTAAGGAAGATGTCATTGACTCCACTAAGTTTTAAATCTAAACAACGTAAAAAATCTGAAGAAGCACCTAATTGGTTATTGTAATCTTTTCTACGGATGTGATTGGGACGTTTAAATTGTATTTAAAACGTGGAATAGTAATAAGTAGCCTAATAGTGTTAATCTATATAAGCAGCCCTGTTAGCCACTCAAAAGAAAATAAAAAGCTTTTTTTATGAACATGTTGAACGAGGGCAGTTTTGTGGCAAGTAACTGCTGAAAGATTTGAACGCAGTAATAGACATCTTCATAAACATATAATATGACATAAAATCTCATAAAATTGGAACGGAAGATCCACCACCTTAGTTTAGTGCCAGCTGAGTTCTAGCCACTGTGCCACCTCAGCAATTCCCCCCCTGTCTTGGCACCATGCGTGTAATGCTGTAATACCGTGGATCTGGTCCCGCTTATTATGGTTTTCAAATTTCCTGCGAGGTGGTCGTAGAAAGTGGGCGCTGTTCTGTCTGTAGGTTAGGTGAGGTCAGAGGTCAGAGGGTGATGACCGATTTGCAACAAATGGCTTCAGGCTTTTTTTGTTGCCTCAAAGCGCTTTTACCGTGATCCCCTTCGTGACAGCTTTGCTCTGTGTTGGTGGCACTGAGACCAGCTCACGTCGTTATACCCAAGGGCATGTGTTCATAAGGGCCACCTTTGACGTTTTTTTTTTTTTTTTTTTTATTGAACACTAATGTATGGACAGTGGTGCAGGTCTGTTAGAAGCCTCTCTGGAACCTTTCTCTAATCATATAATTCTTGCTTTCACGTTTGGTACAATCTGCACCTTAAAAATAGGGCCGTATTTACAATTATAAATTTAAATATGATCAGGGGACTAAGAAATGTAATCTTAATGTAAGGGCGTCCTAAAAAAACTCATGAGGTATATGTGGATAAATTCCTCAGGGGGCCAGACTTCCTCAGATTAAGGAATGTGACCTGTCACGACCAGCCGATAGCTGATGTTTGCATGTCCTCTTGTCTGAAGTTTTTTTTTTTCTCTCTTCCTCCCAAATCCCTGTTGTAATCTGGAATGCTGGGGGCTTACTTCCGGGAAGGGGGCGAGAGTAACCCCCATGTATTTCTGGCTTTACATGGAGAGGTTTTTTCAGGAAGAGATGAGGCTGGCAAGTAGACGCAGCCTCTGTCCTTTTACTGAGGTGGGGGGGTGAACCCAGGACTGCCAAGGAGCAGAGAGCTACTTCAGAGTGATTGGGCAGTCCTACATCACCGGGCAGCCCCCCCACCCCCCGACCTTCCTGTCAAGCATACAGCCGCTCCACGTCACCGCACAGCAACCAACAGCCGACATGTCTACAAGCACGTCCCACACCGCTTTGTGTTTGCGGCAGGAACGAGACTCAAAACAAAGCACCATGTCCGGCCGCCTTTCAAGATCACGGATTAGAATCATGTGTTTGTCAGCACGCTCTCTTCAAGAGTAATCAGTGCATTAACTGTCAACGAGGCAAGAACCCCGGCAAAGCTCAATTTGTCTGTCAGAGTTCGTTCCAAGGTGAAGTAATCAGGACACAATTTTCTGATATGGAGTTCATCAGTGCTAATCAAAATTAATCTTCTTAAAACTTTGCTTGTAGCTGCTTCACTGTAGAACTTGTATCATTTTTGAGTCAACATTTTAATAGTGAGTGAGAGAAAACAGATAAATTGGGACAGAAAGTGGCATAAGCAGTCTGTTGGCTCAATGGGTAGAACATCAAGCTTAAATGCAGAACTCTCCAGACTCGAATCCCAGCACAGCCAGGTGTGTCCTTGAGAAAGACACTGGCTACCCACTGCTCCCCCAGAGGATGAGTTAAATGGAGAAAAGTAATTTCCCTCTGGTATAAAAAAGTACTATGAAATAAATAATAACAGTAATGTAATCAATGTTGGCTACAGTGAGTGTAGCAGAATCGTAAGCGATGCTGCATGGTATCCCTGCTACAGCACCTATGTGTTAACTGATGAAAGTAAAATTGTAATTGAAGTGTGCCGCCATGGGCAGGTGTGCTCATCAGTTAGTCCTTCTCAGCTGACCCCTCTTTGGTTTTCATACTCTGCCAAGTGAGCAGTACTCACAGGTAGGGGTGTGCACATACACACACACACACACACACACACACGTTTTAGACATTCGGTCCTTTCTACATTCAGTGTATCCCACATTCCAGATGCTCCTTCTGCCATTTCTGAGGTTTTTTTAATTATTGCACAATTCCAGCAATGTCTCATGCTATTTTTAACAATATTTTTTACTGAGAAACAAATGATTAAACCGAGAGTGGAGCTGAGGTTCTGCTGAGGTTGTCTGAGGCCGTTAAGTTGGATGTTGCAAGATTTATCCTTCTCCCTTTGTTTCTCCAAAATGTTTTTCAGAGCAGAGTCCACATCAAGAGAATGCTGTTCACCTTTAACAGGGAAAATGAAAATACTTCTTTAATTATCTAAGCTCTTTGATTCCTTAAATTGGCTGCGTTTTGGTCCTGCGGTTTTGCAGCCTTTTGCATGTCTCGCATTAATTCTGGGCCTCGCATGCTAATGCCGTGTGTTGACTCTAAGTGCGGCTGTTGTTATTGTGGGACTTATTATTTCCGTTCCTGCGAGAGGCCCCTCGTTTGATAGATGCTATGTTAATGACCCCCCACAAACCAGATGGCCAACAAAGGAATGCAGAGCATCTTGGAATGAGGTCAAATTAAGTCTCTTTGTTGTATTTATGGGGAACGAAAAATGAGGGACTGGAATGAACGCACCCTGCGGAATAACCTGCTTTAAATGAAGGACGGGCCTACAAAGCGCTACTGATGTTTCTGAGGTGGAGAGTGAGTACCAGGTTCTTGAAACGTACTTTAACTGAATTGCCAAATTCTAAAGAATCAGGTAGGTGTTCTCTATTGTTTCCAAAAAAGCATTTCAAATTTTTTTCTTAATTGTGCCACGAAAGGGTAAGTATGGCAGTGTTCGAGAAAGTATGTCAGCTAGAGGACATTCCAGTTTCTAGCTAGCTGCTTATTAGGACTCCATATTGAAGATGTTTTTTCAGCCACATGATTAAGTTTAGCGTAAAAGTATATTAGTGTCTCCGTCTGACCTACTTTTTGGAAGTTGTGAAGGGCATAAATGTGGTTCCCAAATGCAACCGCTGACTGTATACATGGGAACGTAATTTAAATTATGATGTCAAAGCTGACCTTGGCATGCCAGAAAATTGAATATATGATGTTAATGAAGTTGTTTTTGATACGTACTGGTTTCAAATTTAATTTCGCAGTTAAATTTCTGTTTGATTCCAAACATTGTGATATTTTCCATTCTTTTCACAGTCCTAGACTTGTTTCGTTTACGTTTTGTTGGTTGCTGTTATTATTTTCATGTTCTGTTGAATGCCATATGCTAAAATAAATTGAATTGCATAAACTGTGATCTTACTGTTGCTTGGAAGGTAATTGCATAGTACAGTTTAAGGCTGTAAACTCAGATGATATCATGACAACAACACTATAGTTAATTATTGTGGACTAATTTTTATTTTTACAGTAAACACTTAGTAAATAATGGAAGGTGAAGGATACATTAAAAGATAGTATTTCTGGGGCCAGAACGTAGTCTGCACAGGTGAATGTTAGACGTGACTACATCTGCTGATATTGTGACATGTATTACCAGAATTTGAGATAGCTGGGTGAAAACGTGTTAAAGCAGAGATTGGTGGATTCCACTCTGCGAAACGTGTTATTTCCTCACGCTTTGTGCTGCTGTTGTGAAGGGGAAGCTGAGTCACTGGCTGTGAGCCAGCTGTGTCGAGCTAAAACAACACGGCCGAGGAGCGGCGGATGAACAGCACTCTGTTTGGGCTACCGCTGAACAATAACGGGGGGAAAGAGCCGCGATGAGCTCAGACTGACAGCCCAGAACCCATCAGTGACATCCTGCTCTCTTCTCCTTGATCGTTTTGCGATACCTGCTGGGCTTTAAGTAGCTTGACAGTGTTCTCAGCGAGAATCAGTTAAGTTGGCCATGATCGTAGACTTTTATGCGTAACATCCATCATGTATGCTTACATGCTCACATGGGTGTGCAGTCTTGTTTTTTTTAAACCATTTAAATGGTTTTCAGCTGTCATTAGCAGACACTTACTCTCTTCTTCCAGCGGCGAGATGCATCAGGGATGGAACCGGTTCTTCCAAGGAATTATGTTCAGTTTTCCCTTGTGGTACCATGTCCGTGGCTGGCTTTCAGCTGATTTTGGATAGCTAGCTCTGATTAAACATGGGCCTTAGAGCGCTACATTGTCTAGCATTGCAAGATTTTCTGCAGTTAGAAATCAATGGGAAAAGTTCAGAGGTGCCTGTAGAAAGCTGCTAATGCAAGTGGTGTGACTAAGTAGTGTTGAAAATAGTGTTTAAGCTTGCACAACATCTTTGCACGTAATTAATTGAGATTTAGTTTGTCAGCATTTATTCTGCACAGATTGTTTATATGCAGTTAGGTCATGATTAGTGGAGTTTTAATCCAGTCACGGTATTAAAGTGATGCCAGAGTTTTAAAATTGTTTTATTATTTTGCTTTAGCAGATGTGAGACTTCCGGCCTGGCTACGGGGTGAACGACCTTGCTCCATCCTTGCAATATGGCAAAGAGCATGCGCAAGAAATGCAAGTTATATCATAATGGAAAACATGCGGAAAAGAAGCCTTTCCTTCTGTGGAGCCATTGTCTTTGGAGGGCAAGGAAATGACTTTGAAAGGCCCGTGTCAGGAACAACGTTTATTTGTTTTTCCTGGAGGGAACGTCAGAAGGTGACAATTCCTTGTTGCTCACTGGCCGGACAATTAATACCGAAAACACGTTGACTTTGTGGTCGGCGTGACTTAGCCCACTTTGTTATTTGGAAGTTTCTCCCCTCGGCTGTGTTAGGTTTCCGGTTCAGCACCTTTGGTGTCCTTTGTGTCTCCAGGTAAAAAAAAAAAAAATGACAGTCTGAGCAGACTGTTTGTAACCAGTGAGAGAGTACAGTGGACCAGTCCCACAAGAACTGTCAACAGCGTACGGCTGTCCAGAGGAAGCACCTGCCTACAGACTCATTATCGCCTCGTCCAGAAGCAAGCTCTTAGGCGAGGGGGAGGAGAGGGTAGTTGATTGTGCGGAGGTGTGTTTTCCTGGTTTAAAAAGTTCCACAGTCCACACACGTTTGTGCTTCTGTAAGCTTCATGTGTATTTTTAGGTGTTTTATTTTTGCTCACAATATAGAACTTGTTCTTGATTGTTCTTGCACAATTCCTTTTTTTTTTTAAGTCTGTCGGAGATTATCTGCTTGGTCAGTTTCAGGAGCTTTCTTTTTGAAGTGCTGCAGAACTTCTTTCATATAAAAATAACATGAAACTGTGATTTGATTTTTGAATTGTTGGGTAGTAGACATAGTGGCTGATTGGTAAAGTATCTGTCCTATACACAGGAAGTCGCAGGTTCGAACTGCATTCATTCCTACCACTCTGAGTTGGTGCCTTGTCCAGGCTGTTCTCTGTCTTGCGTCCTAGGATGTCTGCGGTATGCTTCAGCCTACCTGTGATCCTACAGTGGCTGTATAATATATGGATGGAATGTTGGTCATCAGTTAAAACCTTGAATGCTAGGTTTTGTCAAGAAATCACGCAGAACTTCCGGAGTTTGTCATACTAATTGGATCTTGTAATGAGTCAGTTGTTATAACTGGCAAACTCTTAAACATGACTCTCTCCACAATCCTGTGCCTAGTGAGTTTAGTTGCTCTCAGAAGAAGTGGTGTTGCTGTGATTCTCTAGCTTTGTATATGCTCTAATTGAAGACCATGTGTTTAGCTCCTTGGGCCCATGTTGAAAGGCACAACAGCATTTCCTGTCATTGGGTTTAAATTTACAAAGTATTTTAGTGATATTCACATAAATGATGAAAGTTGTCAACGACTTGTTTTGGGAAGCAGAAATGGTTGACATCATAAGGCGGATTGGGAGAGTCCAGATAGTTCTGCGGTGCATGTAATGGAATTTCCACGTTGTGTCATTTTTCTTATAATCATCAATTACCAAATTGACAGTAAATTTATTTTTGAAAGGATCTGACTCTCAGTAAGTTCAGCTCCCTTCATGGATCACATATTGAAGTGTTTAAAGTTTAGATGAAAGCCATGAATCTTGTCTGCGTTTTACATTTGCACTTTTTTTCGGTTTCAGAAACACAAGTATTTGCCCCCAAGTGTAGAATAACCCCGAGAGACATTTTAAATGCAAAAATTGGCAGAACACTTGAGCTACAAGCTGGTCCGTGTGTAATTGACACATTATTTTTACATAATGGAATTAAAATTAAATCCAGCATGCTTTCCCCCTCACTGTCTTGAATTGGACGTGCCCGTCATCAACTTTGAGTTATGGGCTTGGAATTTTGACCAGTTCTATTTTCAATGTTAATATTGTCTATTAGTCACCTCTCTAACTATCTGCTTCATATATGCTCTCCCACATGGCTGTCTAAAAATACCCAAACCCTAAAACATCCCACATGTGCCGAATTGCATAACTGCTTCAGCAAAGTGACTGAAGAGCGCGAGCTATTTGGAAGAATAACAGAATAATGTGAACGCAGTTTGCCTGCAACAGCATGATCCTGGGAACCCGGGCTCAACCTGGCAGGTCCCTTAGATGTCTCTGTGGTCCTGGTAGTCTTGGCGATTGGGGTCGTCCCGTGGGGTCTCTCGCTTTTCGACGTCTGTGCAGATACTGGAGATGTTTGCAGGAAGCACAGAGTTCCTGTCGCTGTTCCGCTCGTGCTCCAGGGTCGCCAGTCGCCGGGCCTATGAATAGAGCCGCACTCCTCTTGTTCTTTGAAGGCTTCCTAGAAGAAGTGTCTCTTGGCTTGGTTTGTGGGACAGAAATAGATGTCCCTCAGCCCGCTTCAATCGGCAGCCTTCGGCCCAGATAAGCAGCAAACATTGTCCAGCGGGCCTGGTGGTGACATGCAGGGGACTCAGGTTGTAACCCTGAACACAATGACAAGTCACTCTTCACTTCCCGAGAGGCAGGAGCACTTCGGGTGAAGAGCCCTTTTGAGCTTTACATTTTCATAATTCCTCTCCTGAAGCCCTTTCCATGTCAGGTCTTTTGGCCTGACACAGCACTGCCCTTTGTCTGTTTTTGTAACCTTTCAAAACAGAATGGGTAAAAAGCCAATGAAACGTGTTCCAAATTACATCTTTACTTATTACTGCCCCCAGGGGACCTCAGGAATCATTCACAAACAACATTTTCTTGGTTTTTCCTGTTTATGTTGTTTAAAGTGTTATAATAAAATATTTGTGAAGGAGGAGACTGAGGTGCTTGTTCCTGATGTGATCTCACCTAAACGCCAAGCTTACTAGGAGATATATGAAACTACCCTGTAATAACACTGCAATGCTTATTAATAGCATAGGCAAACATTTTCAGATTATCACGGTAAAGAGATTTGTTGGTAAATTGGGACGTTGGAAATAGCTGGCTACCATGATTTTGCAATAATTTTTGAATTATTGCTCCTTGATTGATCAGCATGTAAGACTGCAGTTATTCTGTGTTGTAGAGTATTGCATGTAGCCAGCATGGTGGTCTAACAGCGAGTAATCTCAGGGATGGTGTTCGTATGAACAATAAGGGTTGTTTTAATGATGTGACAGTCTTGTTCTTAGGCTAAGCATTGGCGGTCGCGTGCTCGGTGACATCAGAATTATCCATCAGCTCAGTGGGTGACACCGATTCCCGTCACCAGCCTTTTGTGAAAACATTTTCCTGCTTGCTTATCTCGCTTTATGTTATTCCACATTTAGTACAGTTAACGGTGTTCCAAACTGTGCGTTCTCAGAGCGCCGTGGGAAGATCAGAGATGAGGGCGAGAAGTAAATGGGGCAAAAGTGAAAAACAAAACTCCATCATTCACATGAAAACAGATTGTGCAAACCCATGGAAGTGGTTCCTACAGTGATAGTATGGGAACTGCATCATGGTGTGTGGGCCAGGGCCAGCTTTGCAAACTTTGGACTATTTGGTTTAATAATTTGTCTTTGTCAGAACAATGGTGTTTGGTACCTTGGTAAAACGTGATTGGCTTGTCAACCAGATGTTATATGAGTAGTGATAAATCTTTTCATGCAATTTACACTAACTCCAAAGTATTTTTTTAGTAAGTTAATTTCCCTTAGGTAATCATTCCCTCTTCCCTGTTCAGCTGTTGTACGTAAAGTGGCTTTTCACTTTCTGCGCATCAGAATATTATCAATTTAAAATTGAAAATTTCAATTGTCGTCTTCATTTCTGTGAAATATAGTTTGAGTAGTACGTGGGGTCATTGTTGTAATTGTAACAGTAGGGGTGAGCAACATTAAGGGGAAATATTTTCTGAGGGTGACACTGGGTAGTGACTGATATGCTCACTCCGCCCCCTACTGGGTGTATGGCAGCCTGCGTAATGGCCATCATTGTGCTGCCTCGGCCGGTTTTCCCAGCTCTGTTCCTGGCAGCTGACTGTATAACCCCCCCCCCCCCCAAGGACCAGCCTCGTCGCGTCCTGTCCTCATGCTGATTCCGTGCCGGTCAAACCGCGTGTCCCTTATCAAAGGCAGCTGCAAAGCTGGCCGAGCCGATTCGGAATTCAGCAGTCATGTGACGTGGAGTCCTGCGTCTGGCCAAGAACTGAGCTCTGAGACACTGTCACCCTTGACATAACAAAAGCTGGCATACCGTTGTCACTTGACCGCATTCTGACTACGAGCCAAACTCTCTCTAGACATGACTAGTGGCAGCATCTCCTGTGGTGGGTGTAACAGAGACCGATAACGGTGCACCTGTTGTTGAGCAGTACTTTTTTTCCCCACTTTTGGCAGTTCTGTGAACTCTGTGAGAAATGTTCTTCTATGAGAGCCATTGACAGAAAGTTTTTTTAGAAACTGTGATGTATCGATTCAGCACTGAATATGCAGTAAATCAGGAGGGGTACATGTGACCGATAGCTGCAGGTAGACTGTATCTAACCAGTACTTCTGGGTGCAAAGCCCATTACTTACTGTCAAAGATGTTTTTTTTCCTTCTAGTTTTTCTCTGTACATGGAAGACCAACTTTGAATTCTCCCAAGGAGAGGTAACAGTTGCTTCCACCTGAGTCAGACAGTGGCAGTATGTTTTAGATAAAATTGCCATTATATAAAAGTCTATCAGACCAGTGCAATGGAAGAAAAGTTTGATACGTTATGTTTATGATTCGCTGGCTGATGCAAAATGTTTGCTTTTTAATCAGCGTACCGGAGCAACAGAGTCCTGCCACATTAAAACAAAAGATGCATTTGCAACGACAAGCAAGTAACAGTTTTTTTTCCAGAGTTTAAACAGCAACCGACGGCACACCTCACTCTTTTACAGCTGTCAACCTTGCTTAAAAATTCCTAACATAATGACAGTCCACTTTCTTTTGCTCTGGGGGTCAAACTCAAAACCCTCCTACACTCTGCAAAACAGCCTGCTCAGCCAGCCATCAGCACAGAATGGGTTAAAAGTATTTAGTAATTCTGCAGCAAACTTGGCTGTCTTAACACCTCTCTGCTTCAACCTGTCCTTAGATTTATTGTTTTTCAGTCAGATGCAGCAATAAGGGATCTTGGCTAATAAAACTGAATCCACTGAGCGTTGAACTGTGGTCTGTCAGGATTTCTGAATCCTGTAGTTCTGTGGAGCAGGCTATGGCATTGACATTAAAGACATTTCTCGGTTTGCTGTTTAACCTCTAGGTATTAATTTTCTTTTTTCTCTTGTTACTGCATTTTTTGCATGTGTATAAACATGACATGTGTTTACTATAAAAGGAGATACATGTGGATTTATATATTAAATAAAGTCTAAAGGTGATTATTTCCCCAGAAAATAAACAATCGTTTCTCGGTGTGGATTGATTTGATTAAAGAAAGTTCCCATTTGATTGGTCCCTAAGGTCTTCTTTCACTTCAGTGTTCCAGTTATGCAAGTGCAAGGCGTTTATCTCTTTTCCAGCTAAGATATATGGCATTCCTGAAATTCTTTCATAGCAGCTCCTCCCCCCTCCTCTATGCTATATTGCTAACCAGCTCTGGTTAAGCTGCCAGCACTCCCCAGTCCCTCTGGCTACCCCCTGCACGTTCCAGGTTTTCCAGACTTCCTGCTGTGCATTGTGCTTTACAGAAATTTTTGTCCTCTGTCTGGGGGAATAAGCTAGCCACACAGTTGTCCCTGTGTTGTCCACAGTGTGTTGTCCATGTTGGCTGCACTGTGTTGTCCAAGCCACGCATGCTCATGCCGTGTCTTATGTCCTCTGCCTCGGTGCTAATGTTGATGCCCTATGTTATATATTTATCTATAGAAGCCGTTTCTTGGTTGTGGCTCTGGTCCATAAACACTGGTCATGATTGTACTCGCACAGAGGGAGTTCAAAATCTATCACCAAAGCTGTGAATTTAAAAGACGGGAAAGTCAACGTGTAAAATTGGAACAGTTTACATGACTTAAAGGTTGAGTTCTACCAGCTGTGCTTCCAGTTGGATTTTATATCAGGTGCTTGTATCCATTTGTGTTGGCTACCCTGTTTTCTTTGGTAGGTATTAAAAGGTTATTGTCAGAATCTATAATGCGTATGTGCAACAAAATATGTTCTTACAGTTCCAGAAACCCCTGACTCAATAAATGTGCTTTAACATTTTCGAGTATTTCACCACTTTAATACCAAAGTAAGTACAGTAGTTTGTGTGTAAGCTGACATGTCAGTTCAGCCTTAAATGGAAAAATTATTAGGATTCTTTTTTTTTTTTGGTCATATCTCACAAAGCAAAAGTGATTTACAAAATTGATTGTACCCTCCTATTAAATACAGATTTCAGTTAAATTGTATTTTTTTTTATATAGTGCCTTTCACAATACAGTTGCCCCAATAGACTTTACAGGAACTCTTGCAGAAAACAGTACATTCACAAGGTTCAATCCAGTTGAAAAGAACTAAAAACTCCACAATGTAGGGAAAAAGAAAAATCCAAGTTGACTGGGTGCCCAACCCTGGTGGGTAAGCTAATATTATACAGGGCAGAATGAAACTAAGACCTATCTAACTATGGAACATCAGTATGAAGTCCATCCACATGTGTAGCTGTACATCTCCACGGGTGACAGATTCCAAGTTGCATTGTGGGATTTAATTGCTAATGGTGTCTGATGGCTTTGAAAGAATTCGGTGTAATTTCCTGTAGGCTGAAATGTGGATGAATTAGCTGTAATACTCTGAACTTCACGTCCTGTTTGCTGGTTTCTTACCGGATACAATAAAGTTCCTTTCCGCACTATACATGGGCGTGAACACTAGAAGCTGATCTTGTGGGGATTCAGGTTGTTGTCTGCCAACATGTCTCATCAGTAGCTTCCTCAGTGATTTGGGTTGGAGTTCCAGAAACAGCCTGGTCACTGACAGAGAGCTTTCCTTCAAAGACCATAAGAAGAACATCATTTAAGTTCTGAGAAGTATACCTTGAACTTAAATGATGTCTATTTACTCTCAACACTGGAGGCTTATTACAGATGTTTGGCCTCTGATTGTGCCTAGAACGTTTTCAGAAGTGATAAATTGGTATTAGCCACAGTATGACAAAAACTTAATTTGTGTAAAGCAGTTCAGAAGCTGCTGCTTAGCAAACATGGGGTCAGTGGAAGTGGCATTGACAACATTGGGGAGGACTGCTTCTGAGCTGTTCTGTACACCTTTTGCAGCTGTGTCTTTTTGCTTTTCAGTTCTGCCAGCCAGGGGGGTGGAGCCTGTCTCACGAGAGAAAGCAGCCAACCCTCTTCACCGTGGTGTTGACGGACATCGACTCCAACAGACACTACTGCTCCTGCCTGACGTTCCTCGAGGCAGAGGTCAACCTGCAGGCAAGGCACTGCAAAAAAAAAAAAACAGTCCAAGATGTGGCACCAAGAGCAATTTATTTGTTTTATGCTGTATTGATTAATTTCTTGTATTTTTAAAGTTAATAAATAAAACCCCTCCCACTCTTATCACATCACGCGTGAGCATGTTCCATAGCAGGCATCCGGACGTGTTTACTAAAAATCACACTGTGATTTGGACACGAACATTTATGATACATCCAAATCCCAAAGTCATAAGTATAAACATTTGCATGGAGGGTGTGTACTTTTTTTTTTTTTTTACCCAGTAACCAGGTCTGTATTTTTATACCCCAGGAGGCTGGCTGCTGCCTAATTTGTGCGCTGACGGGGTTATTTCGCTCTTCAGCAACTTTGTTAAAAGCCCCTTTCAGAATTTTACAGTGTAATGCTTACAGAAATCAGTAGTCCACATCTGAAAGCAATTTACCTTCTTCCTTTTCTTCTCGTTTTTGGCCAATGGCTTATGCAGTTTAAATATGTACCCCCCAACGAATGTGAAGTTTTGTCGTTAATCGCCTGGCCTCTCCAGCCTTATGTGTTGTGTGGTGCACGTAGGACAGGACTTTGACGGCCGCTGTCACCAGGATCAGCTCTCACATTTACCGTCAAAGTGCGCTCAAGTGCAGCCTGTAATGGCAGTTAGAAAGGCCTGCAGGTGCTAGGCCTGTCTGCTAGTTCTGCCCTGAGAGAATCTTCTCCCGGGTTATTGGCTGTGGTGGAGACACTGTAATCCTATGTTATTTATAGCCTGTCCTCTGAGCACGGTCACGCTGGGAGATTAAGTGGAGAAAGTCCTCATTAAGACGAAACGCAATGTTAGTGCAGGGATTAATGCTCTGGTAACTAGTCAGGGCTGTGCAAGGACAGAGTCCAATCATACTTATTGTAAACTTCAGCCTGATTTAAACTCTGTGCCCAGATGCTTTGTCACTCCCCAGCCTCTGCCCCCCCCCCCCACAAGAGATATCTTAAGGGCAGTTTTAATGTTCACAGATCATCTGTAAAGACAGAAGAACATGCATGCCGTAACACCAGCACAGAGACAGGGAAAAATATTTTCACATAGATTCCACATCCCTAACCCTCCCCCAGCCTCCACAAACGAGCATGGCTCTGCTCTGATGAGTGATGAGTCAACACGGAGTTTAGGAAGGGGACCGTGTCTGTTGTGGTCTCATGTTAAATTTTGTGTTGGTCACGCAGTAGCAGTACAGAGTGACTAAGTGGTGTGTGGTGAAAACAGCAGTGTTTAGGATTTATTGAATGGGAGTCCTCAAAGCCCTATACACTCAGCAGCAGAACAGCCGATCTGTAGGATGGAGCTGAAACGGCTCTAGCAGAGTTTATGTTTTATAGAGAGTAATGCGGGACCTTAGTGCTATATTAAACTGTTTAACGCACCTTCTGTAATAATTTTGTGCATGGCAGTGATTAAACTGGTTATTTTTCTCCAAAATTCAGTTCAATTTCAATTTATTTTTATGTAGCACCTTTTACAACAGTGTGCCTCAAAGCGCTTTACAGAGGAGATTGCAGATGTTAAAGAATAAGCAGTAGGAATAAATACACATGAAGCCAGACATCAGCAGAGGAGAGGAACTGAAAACTCCACAGTGTGGAGAAAAACCTCTGGGGGCCCGAGGCTGACTGGCTGCCCAGCCCCTCCTGGGCTCGCTAACGTTACAGAATAAACAGGTGTTCATTGAGACTAGGAATCTAAGTAGCACTGAGATTTAAATAACACAATATAAAAGAAGTCAATAAATTGGTAATGTTAATGCGTAGTATTTCCAAACATAATTAAATGAAGTAGCTGTTTAAACTCACGCTACCTGTTTAGACACAGGTTGAGGTGCAAAAAAAAAAAAAAGTACTTTATCAGACCATAACGTCAGGATGCTTTGAAAGTGCAAAGTTGTAGTGAGGTGCTGGCATGGATGTCAGGAGCACACGGCTGCCAAAAATAAACTGCAGATTCAGTAGCGGAGAGAAGGTTCTGGAAGCCATGGTGTTTAGCAGCGGGGGGGAGGCCTGTGGGAGATGTGGTGTTCACCAACGGAGTTGCACACACAGAACTGATGAACAACGTGCAAAATGTCGTTTCACCTTTGCCCCCTCATTGACATTAAATTCCCAAGTGCGCTTTTTGTTGCATGACATTAATGAGTTGTCATTCGATACATTTCCTTATCTTGTGATAGCCATGATGTAAGCAGTCTGAACTTATATGATGTTGTCAGGCATGGGGCCCTTTTTATCAAATGGCTGTGAGGACTGAGCTTATCCAGGTGGGCTTTTACTTCTTTGGCTTTAAACTGCATTTGCACAAACAGGAAGCTTTTTATTTCTGAGTAAAAACAAACTATATGAAGTTTTAGATATGTATAAATAACTCCTTATTAATCATACGTAGAGGTCGGAACAGTTTGTATCACTGCTGTCTTTGTCTTAGGTATGTACTTCTCAGTTGTTTGGTTTATAATTTCATTGATTTGTTAATTTTTTGGCTGAACATTAATTTATATATTACAACTGTCTTAGTACAGCATTCCACCACAGGACAGTCATAACATTCACAACCTTAGAAGGACTATTCAGTTTAATACCAAATTTTTTTGCATGCCTTCTTTATATGACACATGATGATCCTTTTCTTAATTATTAGTAATTGAGTCTGTGTAGCACTTTAGCGTTTCATGAACCTCTATGCAATTAACTTATACACATTCATGAAGCATTCCTTTAATATCCTTTTTTTTGTATATGAACTTCTACAAACTCATTCTCATAGCCAGAATAGTGAAACCAGCCCCCGGTCTCTTTATTATTCAGTTTGGATATTTTACGCAATACCTGTGTGCAATTATTCACATGAGCGACTCTGAACCCTTTCAGTTTCCATTAGTGTCGCATGTGACTGGTTGTGTCGTGAACTTAATGGCACGATTCCATTGGCTTACTACTCCCGTTTCCCAAAGTGTCAGCAAGACTCTGCTGATTTTTAGAATTTTGTCCCATTTTGACTCATCTTTATTGGCAGTTAATTTTACAATGGGGAATTTTAAGTGCAAGTTTAATTTTTCACGTCTTTGGCTTTGCTTGTTTTTGTTTAAAAATGATACAGCTGTGGAAAGTGTTGGCTGTTCAGCCCATTTTCTTTTTTATTTTTATCGTTATTTTATTGCGTATAAGAGAAACCCGTATAATTTCTGGTCTGTATTCTTGCACTCAACCTGTCCAAACTATTTACATGTTTATTTCTAAAAAGCCTTGGCAAAAACCTTTGTGTGAAGCAAAATCAAGTATATAGGATAGAAAGGTACCTTATTTTGTCTTACAACATTGTGAGTACAGTAACCTAACCTTGTTGCACTTAATAATGGAGAAATGCCATGGCTACCATATTTGACTACAGTTGCTGTATTCTTTACATCACACAACTTGAAATGGTGTCATCTTCCTCAAGTTGCTTATTTCACTTTTCACTTTTTACTTTCTGTTGGTGCATGTAAAGGTGCAGTTCAGGTGACAGACGTGAGTAATCCAGGGGGCTAAGACTGCTGCTTTAGGTCAGAGACACTGAGATTGGACATCCCTGGGGAAAACTTGCTGAAGAATTTCTGCTGTTGGTTTCAGTTGTTTTTAGTTTTTTTTTTTTTCTATCCCTGGGTAGATGGATTCAGTCATGACTCCAGCTGTGTGGCTCTAGGGCCCTGGAAAAACACCTCTTATTGGGCTCATCTGTTATGTTCCTGACCTGTCCCAGGATCAGTCACACTGGACTGGCACCACAGACTTTTCTGTGTGGAGTGTCACGTTTCCTCGGCAACTTCACACAGGCCGCAACAGTGTAGCACGTCTGTGGACATTCATTCAAACTCCCTGCGATATTTCGTTTTTACAATAAATAAATAAATAAATAAACAATCATTCACTCATACAGTTTTCTGCGATAAGTTCAAATTAACATAAGTTGTGTTCTTTTTTTTTCAGGGTCCAAAAGCCTCAGGAAGGGTTGGAGAAGAAGATGGAGAAGAGGATAGTTGTTTAATTAAACCTGCACAAGTGTTTGCACCTAAAAGTTTAATTCTGGTATCCAGACTGGATTTCCCTGATATATTTCGGGTAAAAATATTTTTACCACTACTCTGATCCTATTGCAATATAATGTCAATGTTTTTTTTAATAAAGAAGCATTTTGCTTTTATGGAGTTTTCAGGACCTCAGAAAAGGAAATGCACCCCATCAAGCACCATTGCTACTGTAAAATGGGGGGGTTTTCCTTGAATGGAAAGTGATACGTACTGTTTAGGTGGCTTCACCTCGCTGAACCACGAAAATGTACAGATGTAAAGGTCTGACTGAAAGTCCAACCCCGAAAACATTGATGGACACGTAAAGCGTGATCGGTCATCGGTTTGTGCCCAGAGACAAACCTGACCACACGGTGCTAAGTGATTCATTGACTAGTGCCAAAGCACACACCTGACAGGTAATGAAATCAGCATGCTTTAGCTAGCCAAGGAAGGAATCTGGGTCAGTCCTGCTCCCTTACCCTGCTGGACTGGGTGCAGTTCATTCCAGCACCGTCGATACATTCCAGATTTTAACCATTATCCAAACTGCAGTCTTCACATGGCAATGACGCACCTTAATGAACCACTTGGAAGCCCCTATTTTTTTAGTGACCAAATTTTTCCCACACTATATCCAGAGGGGTGTAAATGATACTGTGTACCCTGTCGGTCATTGGCTTAGGTAGCGTGTGCTGTCCTCACTAAGGATTATGAAATTATGATAATGCACAGTAACACTGAAGAGAGCCAACTTTGGCAGTGGAAGCAGACAAAGGTGGAGATTACACTGGGGCCTGAGAACAACGGGGAAAGTGTTCCAGTCAGCAGCCGGGATCTGTGCTCCAGCCTGACCATTACAGCATAGCCACACTTCTGCCCAATTACGCTATTCTAACGTAACAGCCGTGCTGCGCTTCAGTTGACCGGGCTTGTTTCTGGAACTGACTGTGTTGAAAAGAGGTGTTTGAGATGTGTTGTACTTTTGGTCTGAGCGTAAAACCTTCATTTTGTTTCAGCGTGGAAATGTTGAACGTTAACTTCGGTGCAGTTGTAAGAATGTTTTTGCTTTATGTATGTTAAGGGCTACTTTCCCAAAGGATGTAATTACGCCTCTTTCACCTGTCACTCTTTCCCAAGTAATAGATGGAATTGCACTGTGCTTATTTTCTGAAATTAGCTGTACTTAAGGGGTGATTTATACACACGTTGTTGTGCTAACCTTTTCTTGACTCCCATCAGTTAGGTAAAAATTCCCATTAGAGTGAGTGCTGCTTAATGATCTGAGTTCTGGTTTTTGTATGTGCTCTAATGAATACAGATAAAAAGCACAAGTTTCCCTTACTGGGCACGTTGTGTGCACGAGACCCCTTCAGTGACTTCTGTACCTGGTGGGCTTGGTGGGGTTTTATTTTTTGTACTTGGATGAATAGTAAAATTGGCCCAATTAAAGTGCGAAGTTCATTTGAACACCATGGACTTCAGAGTCAGCTGATTGGCTCTGAAAATAATTGTGCGTTGTGATCTAAGCAGTGAGGTTGAACCTTCTTTGGGTTTGCAGGGTTGCCTGGGCCTGATTTACACTGTGTACATAGACAGCCTCAACTTCCCTCTGGAGGGCTTGGTGGCCAACCTGCTGACTTGCATGGTGCCACTGACAGGTGGCTCTCAGGTAAGGTGATACTCTTCATGTCTTTTAGGAAGTCTTCAGCTACACCATGAGCTCCATAAAGTTTCTTAGCCTGAAAAGCTTAGAAGCTCACCTGTGATGTCTTCCATGGGTATTAGTTTGACTTTTGGAAATAGACTTGATAGAATAACTTGACTAGAAATGGCGGTTAACCTGTGTGTAAATTAAAGAGAATGGAAATGTTAAAAATTTTATTTTTGCAAAGAAAATCCATTTCAGGAGGTGCTCAGCTATCAGTATCGACACGGTTTGACAAAGCGAGACAAACGATCCATTACATTTCTTAACAAGTTCTTGAATGAGTGCTGGATGTTTGTCTTGTATTGCGTTCTCAGTGTTGGCTTTCCTCTAGCATAGTGACAGCATGGTAGTATAATTCCTGGACACCATGTGAAAACCAAATGTAACTGGAATGGGTTTGGGCAGCGCGTTACCAATTTGGGAGCACTGTCCCAGGAAGCAGCCCTAGTATGCTCTGTGCGTGTTATCCTGGGATAGCGTTCACTTGTACACACGCAGCATGAACCTGCTCTCCCTGGTCTGGTGTGTACAATCTCATGCCATTTTCAAAAGGATTTTTCCATTCATAATTATGGACCTTGGTGCATATTGTTCAGATTGGAGCCCTATTGTTTAAGAATTTACATCAAATGAAAATTTTCCATATGCCAATGAGCAGAAATAACATAATAAAACTCCTGTACCACAAGCCAATATTGTGTATTTTTTTGTTTGTGTTTGCACCTCAGCAACAAAGGGCTCTTGAAGGGCGTGGGTTTGCTCTCCACTTAACTGACTAAATCAGTTCCCAAACCTCTTAACGTGACACAATTTGAAAATTGCTAAAATATTGTTGGGGAGAATTCAGTATTCCCACAATATTGGTAGAGATGTGTCTACCGTCCATACCCAAATCTGTACCCTTGGAGATCTACCATGTATATGCCAAGTTTATGACCAACACTTGGGGGGGGTAACTTCTGTCGACTTGTTTTTCCCCACAGAAACTCTTCTCCCTTGGAGCAGGAGATCGGCAGCTGATCCAGACCCCACTGAACAGCAACCTCCCCCTCACTTTCAAAAGTGTGGCCCTTCTCTTTCAACAGCTAGGTTGGTTTAAGTCCCGAGTGTGGAGTTTAACTATGTATGTATCACCTCCTGTCTGTACGTAAACTCATCACTGTCACAGATGAAACCAATGACTGTGGTGTCGTCTACAGTGTTCAGAACTTTAAGGTGCAGACTCTGAGGTGCAGCCGTTGGTGTAGAGGCAGAAAAGCAGTGAGGAGAGCACACATCCTTGAATTCCCCCAGTTCCCTCGATCCATTACATTGGTGTCAGAGTGGGATGAAATTGATTCAGCCAAGATAGGATGAGGTTGAAGTAGGGGCAGCGAGGGGGGTAGTGTAGGGACCACTGCATGTGGCAGTAGGTCAGCTGCATTGACAGTGATGTCACCCCCAGGATCAGGACAAGAGTTCAATTAGCTCCCAGAGCTAAAGGCTTAGTCTGACTCAGCAGGCTAATCCTCCTGTCTGGCGTGTAGGGCAGCGACGACCCTGGTTCAAAAACCCATTTGCTCACTCTGACTTTTACATTGCTCACTGTGCATTTTCAGCATTTTCTTTGAACCTTTGAAGAGGCAGCTGGATATCTTTTATTTTTCCAAAAATTAAACAACATAGTTTATTTAGGCCAGATCATTAATCACTTCAAGGATTATTCTAATAAATGGGGCACGTAGTACCTAGACTACTACCTGCAGAACAGGATCAGAAATTTAGTTAAGTGCCAGTCTGATGTGGAGGTCTTTTGGTTCCTTATCCATGAAATCATAGTGCATGGGTGAAAGTGTAAATATGTTTTTCTCAAAGGGATAGAAGGAACATGATTCCCACCTACCAAGACATCACTGCACTACTGGTCTTTTGTGGCATCAAGGCAACACTATTAGCATTCAAAATTTCAGTAAAGGTTTTGAGCACTTTTAAGACCCATCACTTTGGGTTAAACAAGTTTTGACAAGAATACACTCTGAGGGAACCTGTAAGTAATGACCTTTAAGTGTGAACACTTGTGTTTGTGCCTTTTCAATTGACAAAGCAATTAATGACATGGAATATAAGAAACTGACAGGACTTAACCAGTTATTATCCCTGGTTAATGGCTTATAAAGGAAATCCTCTTTTCAATTTGTATGGTTATTGTTTTGTAAAAGCAAATGCTATTGTTCTGATCTCTGATGGATTCCAATAACGTGGCCTTCATTTGCCAAATCATTTTCCCCTGTTTTGTTACACAACTCGGGCAGTGCCCATAGAGCATAATTGGATCCTGGTTCTGGAAGCCTCGTGAATCTGCCTTCTCAGCAGCTTGTATGCACCAAGTGGTCCAGTGTCAACCTAACCCAGCTTGTGTTCGGCCCAAGGCCAAGACAACGGTGTTCACTGGTTTTTTACGATCGCCATTTTACTATTGTTGTGCTAATCAACAACATATTTATCAAAGAATGCTGACTGTCGCAATGCCAGTTAAAATGTCCTGTCCAGAATCCTGGGTTTAGAAAAGCTTACCTCTGTCTTAGTGACTAAATTGAAGAAGTGGTGATGTCATTCAACTTTTTATCCTGTGGAGTGTAATGTAGTTTTAGAGTTTTATTTTTGCGGTTCCACAAAATGAATTGCAGTGTAGGCTGTATATGTGATCATGTTTTATAAGTGTTCATTTTTTTATGGGATACTAGCAAACAAAGGGGTGTCGCCTGGTACCTGGATCTGTGGTCTGGATTCCAGTGTTTGGTGCCACATGTAGAGTTTGGCTTTTCTCTCTCTGTTTTCACGGCTTCTGATCTGGTTCTCGTCTTGGTGTAACTTCATGTTAGGACTGTGACTTCAGGTTTTTTAGCAGGAGATTTATTTATAGCAAAGAAACAGGTTGTTAGTGTGAGTTTGGTCACAGTTCAGCAAAGGATATGATGACTTCAGTGTTTTTTTAATAACTAATGTCAGGAGTGTTCTGTAGGTTCCAGCGTTCCAAACTTTGATCTTTCAAATCCTGCTCATTGACTCGTCATTCAAAGCCTTTTGACACTGAGGTATTAAACTGAAGTTATAGAGGGGACTGTTCAGTTTTCCTGCTGTTTGGTGTTATCCACAGCATACGACCCTTTTTTAAACGGTGCTACCTTTACTGTTTTGCAGGAAATAAGTGGATTGTCAATTACACAAGAGTCCATTACACAAGAAGTCAGTGTTTCATTTAGCTCATCCTGAAGTTAGCGTTTTAATTAGCAGATTGTTAGTCTTGCAAGTAGGTGAGCAGCAGCTTCTCTGAAAAGAATTTGAGACAGGCTCTTGAGTTGACCCCCTCTGGGGTTGTTCGAGGTGGGGGGTGAGGACAGACCACATGTCCCACCCACACAAAGCGCTTGCAGAAAGTCATTGCAGAAAAATTTCCGGCAGGTCCATCACGTTCAACAGGAAGCTGCAGCCCCCAGGGGCAACAGCGAGGAGTCAGAATGAAATGGTGAGGGTGATTTTCCCGGGGGCCCTTCCTCATTTGTGCCAGTGCTGTTTGGGGTTGGAAGTGTCTACAGATAAGTAAACACCTCAAGGTCACCAAATAAGTATGACTGGCTTTTTTAAGGTCCCCATGAACCCTCCTCCCCCGGGCAGAGCCCTGGAACGTTATGTATTGCGTGTTCCGTGTTTACCAAATAACCGCGCTCATCGGTTACCATGCGGCACCAAGACACAATAAAACAAGTTCATTGAGTGCTTGCTAATTAATGCCAAAATATTTTTCTCATTTTGTCATCGTGTTACTGTGTGTCACGCCGTGTGTTTTGCAAAGTCAAATTAACACATAAGATTGAATTTCCTTATTATACTCAGAGGAACTGCTTTGTGTCATCAATCTTTTTCTTTTCTTCTTTTCTGGTATCTGTATTCCTGTTTGCTGGGGCACTGGAACAAAGGGGTCTCAAAAACACATTTCAGTCAGCAACTTTCTTTTTAATGTAATGTGATAAATGAGTCTGCTATGAGTGCAACAGAACACAATAACAGGAACTGTAAACTTAGCATCTGTTGCACTGATATGTCATGTTTTCCACGTTTCATTTCTCACAACACGTGACCAGCCACCCAACACCCTATTTTTGGACATTAGTTTTTAATTTTACATAATTTTATTATGCATAGCATATATAGTCTACACAGCAGTTTACTTTGAATAAAAACCTTTTGTTATTTTTGAAATTTTACTACATCATGTACCAATGTATTAAACTGTCTTTTGTTCCAAATGAAAAAAAAAAGTTCTTGATACCTGGTAATTTTACAATATATAACAGGAATGGATCATTACTCAGTTATGATCTTCTGCCTAATGCCCAAATTTAACTCACTTTCCCACTTGTTCTCTCTCTTTAGGCATCCAGAATGTTCTTAGTTTGTTTTGCGCAGTTCTGACGGAACACAAGGTCCTGTTCCATTCCTCCAGCTATCAGCGGCTGGGAGATGCCTGTCGTGCCCTAGAGTCACTCATGTTCCCCCTGAAATACAGGTGACAGCGTCACTCACCCTCAGACAGCAGGCGCACCTTTGGTCATTTCTCAGTGGCAGGAAAACCCCCTTGGTGCCAACTCTAAATGCCCAAATACTTTGGCAGGAAGCCAAGCGGGTACACAAAGAAGTGAAGCAATTCTGCATTTCCATAGCAATTGATTACCACATCGTACCTACAGAAGCAGCTATTAATGAACGCCAGCTGGCCTTAACGAGTCTGATTTGAGAAAATGGGGACCGGCTGGGTTGACTGGCATGCTTGACCAATGAACATTTTGTACATATAGCTGTTTTTCCTCACATTTTTGGCCTTACATTTAGCTTTTTTTTTGTATTATTTTCAAGAGCCATTTCACTTTTTACGTGCAAAACAATGTGTCATTTATTTACTTGCTACCTTCATGCTCAAAAGATCTCATTCTGTCTAGTGGAAAATCTCCCTGCTTTTAGTCATGTAAGGCCTCTGTAGTGCATTGATAATATTTGTCAATACCTTACCTGATATAAAGCTCTCATTCTGGAAATGTAGAATGCTAGCGTATGGCTTGTAGTTAAATTTTGTGTAATTTTTTTAAATCATATTTTTGTTGGTGTAAATTTTATTATGCTCTTTTTTCTGCATTTTGTTTAATGCACGTTCATGCTTTTTGTAATGTTTCTCGCTGTGTTTTCCGACATGCAGTTATCCATACATTCCCATCCTCCCTTCACGCTTACTGGAGATCTTGAGCTCTCCCACACCATTCATTATTGGGGTCCACTCAATGTTCCAGAGTGACATCCAGGAACTGGTGAGCTTAGCGACCTCCCGCACGCTGCTGCCTTCCCCCCCCCCAGCGATATATTTGGCTAAGGCACCCATGAAATTGCTTTCATGAGCGCTAAGCAGAATTGGGAGAATTTGTGGCCTCGATCAGAGGTCTTACACGGTGAGCTTATAGTACAGCTGCATGCGAGAGGGTCGGTCCCTGATGCGTGCCATACATGTTCTCCTTGCAGCTGGACGTCATCGTTGCTGACCTAGATGGAGGGACGATAAAGGTTCCGGAGTGCATCCACCTCTCCCATCTCCCAGAGCCGCTGCTGCAGCAGACCCAGACAGCACTGTCTATGGTGACTTCTCCGAGCCGCGGTTACTCTTCTCTCAGCCACTCGTACAGTAATCACCATCGCGTGGCACTTTATTCAGCTGTGTTAGCTGTCGTGGTACTTAACTGTTAGGTGGATTTTTTTCAGGGCACCCTGCCAAGTTGGGTCTTGTAATGACATGTAAAAGCCATTTCCAACACTTAAGGTGCAAGTGTTTAATATGCCAGCTCAGTGAGTTAGTATTAGGCATTGTTTCCAGCTCCTTCCCCCCATGAAGAAAATCATGCTTGTGTTCTCATTGGCTGTCCATTTTAAAACAGTGATAGTGTGTTCATATTCACTTTTTACTTAATTTTAAAGAAAATTTTCTGAGGTCAGGTTTTCAGTATTTTTCTATATATATATATATATAAGGATTTGTTTGTCTCATTGGTATAGGCTTTTATACTGAGTGACTAATTCAGAGTGATTGGTTACAGACAGATGTAAGATGACATTTGCATCTGCCACAGCCAATCAGCACTTAGGGGTGTGTCTTCTGTCTCTAAGGTTTTGCACCCTGACCTTGAGGTGGCGGATCATGCTTTTCCTCCTTCTCGCATGGCTTCCAGCAACATAAAGCAGTTGGTAAGGCCTTCCCTTAACCCATGTCTCTGTCACTAGTGATTCAGCTCATACAGAAGCGGAGAGTCTTTTGATGAGTGAGGATTTGTAGTGTATAGATGTACAAAGTATGCAAGTATACAGGCCGTTTAGATTCTTATCTAATTTTTCAATAGGATTTGCGTTTACCCATTCAAGAGGAGTATAGTAGGGTCCAAACTGGGATGCGAACTGACATCCAAACGTAACATGTCATTGTCCTTAGCTGATATGATACTACAGGCCAAAGTCAGTACAGATTGTTTTTACTTATTTGGGAGCTGTTTTGGTCATTCATTAAAAATGATAAATTAGCTAATATCATTGACATTACACAGATTCTGGGGTCAGAGTCTTACCAACAGTCCATGAAATAGATTTGCCCCCCACCCCCTGCATGAGGAACCTGTGTCTCCCTGCTCCCCCCAGGACAAGGACATGCGTGCAGTGTTCCTGCGTCTCTTCGCGCAGCTTTTCCAGGGCTACAGGTCGTGCCTCCAGCTGATCCGCATCCACTCCGAGCCGGTCATCCACTTCCACAAGGTGGGACCTTGGCTGTCCGATCGCCCCTCCCTCCACGTGTGGGCCCCCGCCCCCCTCCCCGCCACCTCGTGTGGAATGCGTCTGCCAGCATGTCCTTTGTGACCTCTCACAGGGCCCTTCACCCTATTTCCCTGCGTCTCCTCGGCCCGAGCTGGGCTCCCGTTACAGTGCAGGAATGCAACGCATTTCCGCCCATAGTGTGAATGACACTCCACGGTGCAAACATCAGCGTGTTTTGTAGCAGCTTTCTTTGCCCTGAGGTGCAAGCCATGCTGTGCACGTCATTAACAATGCATCCAGATTCTGTGTGCTGTTCAAATACTGTATCATACCAATTTAAAAATTTTTCTCCCTGCATGAATTATGTGACATCTCTATTACATGTAATACATACACGTAATAATGATTTTTTAGTACGCTTGATTTTTCATTAAATTCAATGTGGTTTAGCTTCATAGGTCTGAAGCCCAAATTGCTGCGTGTTCTTTTGTGCTGTCAGACAGCATTCCTGGACCAAAGGGGCTTAATCGAGAACGACTTCCTCAGTAAGGTGATGGACGGCATGGCGTTCGCTGGCTTTGTGTCCGAGAGGGGTCCCCCATACAGGACGTGCGATCTTTTTGACGAGGTACGGAGCAACTGGGATAAATCGTGGTGCATTCCAGCACCTCTGCCTGCATCTGGCAGATAGTATGCGACGAGAATGAAAGTGTGCATGAGATAGATCTGGACACGCTCTACAGACAGTGACGTGCATCACATGTGCTTTAGGATACGTTTAAGCATGCCAGCGTTTAGGGGGTGGAGGGAGGTGAAGGGGGTGGGGGCAGCCCAAGACTGGCAGTTGAAGAAAATGTTTTCGTGTTTCAGAAGGTTTCTGTCTGCTGCTGACCTGTTGGTGCATGACCTACTTCCTTGTCATTATTGTTTCTGCTGACCACTTGTCTTTCCTGTATGTAGCTTGTGGCCGTTGACGTACAGCAGTTTAAGGGGGAAGAGGAGAACCTGGTAAAGTTGCGGGAGCGGATCCGCGGGCTGTCTGACCAGCTGCACAAGAATGTGAGAACGAGTCGCTAACAAGACACTCTTCTGGTCACACAGCCCCTCACATCACTGAACCCTTCGCTCCTAGCTAGATACCTCCTCAAACCACCTCACCTGGCACCTTTCACACACTGACAAACCACTCACTCCTCTGGTAAGATGCCTCCCCACACCACCGTGCCTAGCACCTCCCTATCCCTTGCTGCTGAATCTCATGCTTGTCTCCCTCCCATCCTTTTTTTTTCGTTGCGGCATGCAGGAGAATCCCAACCCTCACATGGCTTTCCAGAAGCTTCCGCGGCCCACAGAAGGCTCTCACCTGCGGATGCATATCGTACCCTTCCCTCGGCTGAACGAAGGCCTAGTGCTGACCCTGCTGGAGGAGGGCTTATCCAAGCAGCATGGTGCCAGCACCAGCCCCCGCCCTGAGAAAAAGTGTGTGGTGCCCGCTGGCCCCCCAGTGGGTACGTGCTGTCTCTCTCTAGGTCACACCCGCCCGGTGTCACTCTCTGTCAGTTCAGCCACTGCCCTCCCCCCAGCTCAGCAGCATGGTTCCCCAGCACGTAGTCACTGCTGATGCCTTAGTCAGACCTTACTGGCTAGTGTTAGTCACCCCTCCTCAGCAGTTGGTCTGCAGATAAAGAGCACATGTTTTATCATAAGTTCACATATTTCAAGTTTACATAAGATGTTCGGTGTTGTATCAGCACTCCTGAATTTACTAGCTCACCATACAGCACGTGAATGTCTTTAATAGGACGTAGTGCTGCAGTGTGATATGTTTATTGTTTTCGTTTTGTATGAGTGACGAGTGATGTTGTGTACTGTGAATGCGTTCTTTTGTACATGATAACGGTTGTGGAAAATTGAATTGCTGTGAAAACTAAAGAGAGCGAACGGCAATGTAACCTTTACTTCGGGTGTCTGTTGTATGTTCTGTCAGTGTCGATCTCCACGCAGGCAGGCTCCGTGTTCAACAGTGCGCGGAGGCTGGAGGTGGTGAGGAGTTGTGTGACATCCATCTTTGACAACAAGACCCTGGAAACAGAGAAGGTGACTCTCCTGTTTACTGTGAAACAGCTCCTCATTGAGATACTCCTCTGTACTGTGTGGGTCTCCTCACTGTGATGAACCTCCTTATATTGTCAGTTCTAATTAAGAAACATATAAAACATAATTTTTAATATTTCAATAAATTCAATTCAATTTATATAGCGCCTTTTACAACCATGTGCCTCAAAGTGCTTTCAGATCTTACAGAGTAACAGCAATATGAATAAATACAAATAAAGCCAGAGAACAGTGGAGGAGAGGAACCAAAAACTCCACAGTGTGGAGGGAAAAAAAACCTCTGGGGGCCCAAGGTTGGCTGGCTGATTAATGTTATTTCATATAAAATCATGATTGAATGCTTTGCCATATTTCTTGTATGGTCTTGCATGCATTGCAGCGTTCTTTTAAATTTCCTATCTCAGTAGAGCCAGGGCTGCACATTAAGGTCTTTGTATAGTCATGCCTGTGCGTCTGTCTGCTGTCTTTGTCTTCACATGATTACAAAAGAAGAAAAACACACAGCAGCTGCGATTTTTGTGTGCAGGAGAGTAAGATGATGCCATTGTAGAGCCTTTGCTCGCTGGAGTGAACGGACGAGCCTCCAACTAGTTTTGCTTTTGCACATGTGCGCGTTTTCCGCCCTGTGCACAGGCGCTTCCCGCCGCGCTCCGGGCCCTGAAGGGCAAGGCGGCTCGGCAGTGTCTGACGGAGGAGCTCCGCATCCACGTGCAGCAGAACCGGGCCATCCTCAACCACCAGCAGTTCGACTACGTTGTGCGCTTGATGAACTGCGCGCTCCAGGTCGGTGCTGAACTCCAGCCTCTGTCTTCGTGTGAAAGAGAATTGCACATGGCTGTGTTTTCATCAGAAATGGTTTAAATTAAATTTTTTTGAGTCCCAGCATTCTGTGTATTATAATTTTTTTCCCTGTGGGTAACAAGTCAAGTCAAGCAATTAGGCAAAAGGAAATAGTGCTGAAGTTTTCTGAGTTCCTCTTTCCAGTTCTCCGTTGTGTTGTCACATGCTGTAAGTGCCTTTAATTTAGTGTTAACGTTGACATTTGCAGTTGTTTATAGTATATCCAGTCCGTAATGGAATCTGTGCAAGTGCAGGAGGACAGCCAAGCTCTGAGCATGTGGATCTGGCAAGAGGTCCCCAAAAATACCTTCCCTTTAGCTGTTCCAGCAAGATGTGCACACGTTTCCTCTGTTTTCCCCCCATTTTATTGGCCATGACTGGATAGAGTGAGCCAGCAATGTGTGTTTATTTATTTATTTATGTATTGTCGTGATTTATGTGCGTGTTTTTGTACGTTTGTACATATCTTGAGTCCTGGGCGCATGTTCTGGGGGTGACATCACTGTCGTTTGCTTTGATGGGGTGTTTGATGCACAAGGGGCCATTGTTAACCTTTCCGAGTTTGGATTCTGCTGGATACATGATTGGATCGTACTGTAAGTTGTGTCTTTTAAATTACCTTTGGTCAGTGACGAGGTGTGCGGCCCTTTTATTGACATTTAAAGCTTTACAACTTCCAGTTTGCGTGGCTGCGAGGTATGCTAACGCAAGGCGGTTTTTACTTCAAGTGACTTTTGATTATGAGATTGGACCCTTTACATTTTTATTCCATTTGTTTTTTGTTAAAAATTTTCCCGATAATTTCTTTCGAGAATGTCAGCATGCGCACTTAAGATCCACACATTTTCTTTTTTTTTTTCCTGCTCAGATTTCTGCCTTTAAGCTTTTTTTCTGACCCGTTGTAGTATGGCATCCATTAAGACAATGTGTTATTTTTTCATTTTATTATTAATATCAATGAACCCAAAGCTCAGTAATCGTATACTCGGGAAGTATTTTCTGTACGTTCAAGACAGTCTTTCTTTCTGTCAGTTTTCCCTCTCTTGTTCAGTACGCTGTCCAGTGTTCAGGTAAGATTGTAGAGAAATCAGTGCGGCAGCTTGCTGGCTGATTGCACAGTTTTTGTTAGAGCCATTCACTGCAAGCAGCCTTAATGAGTTCATTAATGTGGTCAGATCAGTGCCTGTGCTGTTGACTGAGTTAAACCATGAACCCATCCTGCAAACCCCTCACTCAGATAAGAGGGCTTGTGTTTGTGCCTCGACACATTCCCAGATAGCTCTTGCGCAGCACTGTTAACCTTGCCCCAGCATCATGGTGTGGAGCTGTCCGTCACACGTGTGAGACCACATTTCTGTAACCGATGCTGTGTAAGGGAGTTTACTGAGTCACGGTTCTGCCATCGACCGCCAGCGCAGGCTTCAAAAAGGCAACTGGGTGGCTGTCACGAGGGTATGTCCCCCACGAGGGAGTCAGCATGCAGATCGGGCTGTTTCATGCACACGCACGCACACGCACACACACACACACACACGCAGCTTTTCCACCCTTACAGACATTTTGCATTATGTCTATTATTATGTGCAGGATCTGGGCTGGCTATAAATAAATTGACACCATGGTTCCTCTCGATTCTGACATACTTTTCACACTACGGATTTGTTTGCCGAAGATAAAACACATAAAACTTATTTTTCCCACTTTCATAATTGAATTAGGTTTCTTTATGTAATGTATTTTTGTTCCTCATCTGTATTTATTTATAAATTTTTTTTTTTTTTTTTTTTACTAAGGCGAGAAGCTTTTGTGAAAGCTTCTTTAGGAGTCCCTGGTGTGGGGGCCCTGGTGTGGGGGCCTGTTGGTGGGGGTGTTCTCAGAAGAGCAGTAAATAGTGCAAAAATAGCGAACTGGCAAGGCCACAGTTGTTATTGTTTGCTTTATTGCCCTTTGTTGCTCTTTCAAGCCTGTTGGTGGGGTGGGGGCTTTGCATAGCAGTCGCAGGCTGTGACAACCCCCGGTCTGGTCGCAATGACGGCCGCTCCGGCGCAGGCCGGGAGCTGCAGATCGATTACCTCGCCACATGCGCTGAGCTCATCCCTTCGGCGAGATCTGCCCTGCAACGCAAGTGTAATTTATATGCTTTGAAAGTCTACCCAGGACTTTTTGTACTGCGGATATATAATGGCTCATTAGAGAGGCGCGTTTATTTATTTATTTATTTATTTTTTAATTGTACTGTCTGGACAAAAAATGGCATCGCTTGTCCTAGTTATGACTTCATTTGTATGGCAGAAAAACATGTTTTATCACTTAAATGTGTATTAAGGACATTCCAGGGAATCAGCGTTATTTAGGTTGTGTTTTTGTTGCTGTTCTGCCTGGGCCTTATGCGTCTCTGTTGCCTGTTACGCACGCTATTTAGCGGTGTAAAAGTGTTGGCGGGGGAGCTGTCCTCGGGGAGTTGCAGTAAACGCCGCATGCTGTACATTAGGCCGAAGGTCAGGACGTCGGCAGCATGTGTCTGACAAATGTTTACTGCCTTTAATTTCCTCCGCAGCCTGTGAGGGCAGCGTGCTTAATGTGGCTGAGATAAAGCCTCGCTGGGGCTAATAGAGCTTTCGTGGCCATTTATGGTAGACTGGCCCGCACTCCCCCGCAGTGCACTGCCGAGGAGCACACTTGGGGTGTGATACAGCACACTTTAGGGAGCTGGAACGTTTCTCTAGACAAACACTGCTCTGCTTGCACTGGGGAGAGCAGCACCACCAAGATGTTGCTGTCAGTGTCAGGTCTGGGTGCATGGAATAGGTAGGAAACTGAAATCTGTAGCGCTGGTGTAAATTAAAACCCAGAGAGGTCCGAAAGGCTCAGAAAGGACACAAGTTCACGCCGCGCTTCCTGCACATGGCATCCAGACCTCAACTCGACCCAGTTCCAAAGCCACAGATGGAACAGCTCTCACAGAACTCGGTTGTGTGCTTATTGAGCTGCCCTTGGTATAATATATGCAATTTCTGCATAGTTTCAGTTTCTGCTGTGTTGATTCTTACGGCCACACTTTCTTACCGTTATTCCTCGTTGCTAAATAAGTTTAAAATATGTGGCACATGTTGTGTGTTAACTTCGTAATGGAAGGAGGGTCTTGCTGTAATCTAGACGTTCTTCAGAATCTGCTTATGCCTTTGTTATATATAAATCCTGGAACTGTTTATGATGACAGTGGTTTTCCACCAGACTCTTAATTTAACATAATCCGTTTATGTGTTACAAGGTATTCGCCTTGACTCTGCACAGCTGCCAGATATTTCGCATCGTGTTGAATTACTGTATTTTCTTTGTCATAACTCGGCTATTGTGCAGCGCATGGTGTCTGACTGATCGGTCGTGTGGTGTTGGGCGGAGGTAGGGTGGTGCCACCCACTGACTTCCAGAACACATCAACGAGGCAGCAGGAGCGTTTATGAGCAAAGAACGTACACTTGCGTAAATTCTTAGAACCCTAACAAGTCGGGCAAGACAATGATCCGTGGGTCGTGCTGCTGGGACGCACCGAACGTCTCGTCGTGGTCCGTCGTCTTGACTTCGACATTGGTCGGAAGCCAATTGGATACCCTTAGGGAGCACTCAGAGCCTCTTTCTCGCATGGTTGTAAACATTTACAGTTGCGATAAGCCCTATCTGCCCCGAGTACCAGACTCGTGGTGCAACATGCCAATGATATTCGTTAGCATGCTTGTGGGGAGCTTTACAAATTAGTGTTTATTTATTTGTCCTTGGTATGTTGTTCTGTTGAACAATGACGCTGCCTCACCCGCTGTATAAATCACTCTTTTTTTTTTACTCAAAGAGATTTAACGGGAAATCATTAGCCCTGATGAGGCTGGCCTTTGCAGTCTTTATTCGGTTTAAACCTGTCTTGTGGGAGGGTGCTGTTGACCCCAGGTCGGTCAATGTGTAAATGTCACTGATCTGATGTCAGATTCTGGTCTTAGCCAGGTGATAGAGTACATCTACTCAGTGTGACCATTAGCCTCTCTGCTGATGCCGTCTGAAGTTTCGCTCACACTCTCAAGAGGTGTTGGGCTATCAAAAAAGTCCCGCGTGCAGGTGTGTTCAGGCTTGACGCTAGAGAGGTGGAGGTCAATTTGCATGTGAGCTTAAATTGGAGAAGGGATTCAGCTTTTAATTGGAACTGTTTAAACTGGCAATAATTTCATATGGTTAAAAATGTTGACATCTGGACTGCTTTGTGTGTTTATCCAGAACAAACAACGACTGCAGAAAGTCTGCACACACTTTCAGAAGTAGCTCGCTTTTGGCTTCACGTTGCGACGCTGCGCTAGCAATTAAATTTTATTGTGTCCATGAACGGGCCAGTGAGAGGCGTCACTGTGGTGCACCTGACAATTTATCCAAGGCTTTGACACAGCCAGTCACTTCCCCAGCTGCAGTGTGACTGAATCTGAATCGTCTTGTCCGCGGTGATAATGTGCTAATTTCAATGTGCTGCATTGATAAAGGCTGTTTTAATCCGTTATCGTTAGGCTTTCCAGAAATATTCACAGTCAAGAATGGATACTTATAGAATTTGCTATTTCAAATGTTTGGCTATTCATCCATTTTCTGCATGTTGAATAGTTAAAGTTGAGCTTTACAAATAGGAAATAACGTGGGAATCCCAAATCCGTGTAGACTCTGTCGGTCCTGCTTATCTGCCGAATGTTTCCGTATGTGCTTGTTTTGCACCTCACTCAATGGCAGTTCAAAACATAAAATTTCAGTGTTCTCGTGGGGGGGGGGGGGGGGGGGGGGGGGGGGGGGGGGGGGGGGGGGGGGGGGGGGGGGGGGGGGGGGGGTG
>JABJVR010003087.1:29239-51142 GCA_025773905.1 Chitala chitala | reverse complement strand
CGTTCATTCTTATCTCCCTAATTTTTACGTATGTGTTTATTTTGAACATAAATCAATTGTATTTAAAAACATAAATTTTAATTTTATAAATTCCCAACCCCCCCATATTTTTTTTTACTTGCCCCTCCAGCGAGATATTACTTTGCATATAGGTATATATATATATATATACACTTTTCACATGGAGCCTATTCTTTTTTCACCTCTCACTTTTAATTGTCTTAACAGATTCCACAACACTGCAGCGCAAGAAGCTGTCTCAGAGTCGTATTTTTGTTGTTAGTTTGGGCCTTTGAAGGCTGGCAAAACAAAGAGCCTAGGAACTGTAATGAAAGAAACAAATGTTTCCGCAGGAAGTCAGTCAAGGTGACGAAGAGGGGAAATGGGGGTAATCGGGCTGCCTCACGCAAACAAACCCTATGGTCGCCTTCAGAATTGTTTAGTGACATTATTGTGTGTGTGTGTGTGTCTAACGTGAAGGACGTTTAGCATTCCTGTGTTTATGGATCTTGGATTCCCACTGTATTTACGTAGCCTTTTCCAAAAACTGTAAACAGAAAGTGGCATTGTGAACCGAGAAAGGTGGATTCACACAGGAAGTGCGTCTTTGCAAGGCATATTGGCAGTGCGTCGGACCCCCGCGTTTGTCACAGCGTGAGGAAGGCTCGTGTGACTCATCTTCGACCTGGTTGATCCTGACAAGAAAAGGCCTGTTTCCAGTTGCTATTAACAACAACAACCTGCCCCTCCCCATCTCCACCTTACTGCAGACTGGGGCGAGTGCACGATCACCCTCAGCCGTATTCTGGAATGTGCACGTTGAAACACACATGCACGCACGCACGCACACACACAGATGCCCCCGCAGAGTGGGACCTGAGTCACACATGTGATTTCCTTGCAGAAAAGAACCCTTTTGTCAGTTCTTTTTAAAGCACCAGCCAATACTCTACACACAATTGGTCCATCCATTGCCACTTTCATGACATATTCATGTGTTAAATGTGTTATTGCAATTTTCTTTTTGGAGGGTGTAAGTTTAAATAAAAGACTTGTACAGATATCCCCTTCAGGGAATAAAGATCTCTGACGTGTTATTCGGACTATTGACAGGTCAGGAATCTGGAGGTCCATTGAATTAGGTGCCAAAATCTCTGGCCCTTCTGGCACACTGCAGTCAGAGCATCTGCTCTTAGCATTGCAAAATGAAAACAAGCACAGTTTTAGTGATGCTCAGATTCTCCTAACCTTGGCCGTGGCCTTACGCTGCATTTTTGGAGCCTGACCTGAGTCTTCTTGTTCTTGTTTATGGATGTTGAGAGCTCAGGGCAAATAAGGTTGTATGTATTTGAAAAGTTGATTAGTTTTGATGGTGGAACTTGTGAGAATTATGCCGATAAATACAGCATTAATGTTCAGTAATACACGTTTTTGCTTGTATGTTATGCATGGTGTAAAGTACAGTGGGAATCTCAGCAACGTTATATTCATTCGAAGGCCTGCGACTTTATGACAAAACAACTTTATGACATCTGAAAAACTTATGGAAAAAAAAAATCATTATTTCCATGAGTAAAATATATACAATACAGGTTTACTATATGTTAAGTTGTAGTGTGTTGAAACAAATGCTTCTAACTCAAATGCTAATTTACTAATAAATGGTTACCGATAAGCTGTAAAAAAAAAAAAAAAAAAAAAGAAAACCAGTTTATAATGCACATCTCTAATTGAATATACCAGCAAGTGCGTTCTGACCAATGGCATGTAAATGTAGAGGGAGCGATGGATTACTGGAAGGCTTGGGTCTGACGTTATCGCAATCCCCAGTGTAGTGTTTTTCAGTCAGTATCAGGATGGCACTGCTGAACTCCTACATACTCTTTACCTCACGTCTCACGTCCCTGTTTGACAGTCTGGGCACACTAGCTTGTGACGCTGTCAGATGGTGAGTGCTAACAGAAGGGTTTGCACACTCCAGAGCTCGTACAGGCAGCCCATTCTGTCTCTTGAGAGGGCACTGAACGTCAGGGGAAAACATGTACACGTCTCAGTTAGTCTGATGTGACTGTTTGTCAATGATTTCATTAATAGTAACGTGTGTGTGTGTGTGTGTGTGTGTGTGTGTATGTGCGTGTGTGTGTGCGCGCATACGAAAGTGTCCCTCTGTGTATACTGACATGGGTACTTCAGCATGTGACTCTGTGCATTTATATACTATATTTGTGGACAAGTCACAAGGGACAGCACAATATTACATTTCCCGGTAGTACATTTCCTCTTAGAGCTCGCTTTTTATAACATGAACAGCATTCGTTGATGAAGTTTTCAGTTAGGACCCTTCGGTACATCTAATAGACTTTTCCCTGTTTTATTTGTCACGCAGATGTCAATACCAGGGCATACAGGAGAACTTTAAATGATATATGTATGACTACCTTTAACTGCCAACAATAATCCGTCCCACAAAGAAAAAAAAGACGTCCTTTCATACTCAGGCCATGGTATCCAGTGTTATGATCTGGCAATGCTGTTCGCTGGAACATTCTGGTAATTCCATTACTACAGACATTACATAACCATACGTTTTCAATGGAAAGTCGGCCAACGTTATACATGGAATTAAATACATTCTGCAACAAAACAGATAAAACCACAATTTTGAATAACAATGTTTGTGTGTATTTGGGATAACAATGTTTGTGCGTATGTACAATACAACACAAAAATTTGCCCTCTTTTGTTTCTTCTTAAATTTCTAATTTCATTCCATCTAGGTTGTATTCCTTTGCTTGTGTCCTGAAGGCAGAGACTCATTCAGCGCTATACCTGTTTGTGCTGTCCTCAGAGACCTCTGATTTGTGAGCGCTGAATAGCTATAATCTGTTCTTACGCTGCCAAACCCAGGCTAGATTTAAACTGATTCGGGGAGTTCACCAATGGCCAAGAGAGAAGCCTAAACTCCTCAGAGGCATACAGAGCTGGCTTTTGTAGCTAACCACAAATCCCTGTTCAGTTTAAGCCCAGCCTGGCCATGCTGAGGAATCCTGGTTTTGTTTGTCTATTGGGGACTTCTGGTTGTCATCTGAAGATGACACTGATCTGATTCCAGGTTCAGGCTCTTAAGACAGAGGACTCTTAACACAGAGAACTGTTCAGATCTGATCAAAATCTGGATGTGACTTAATCAAACAGTCAGTCATTGCTACGTAGCTCTCCTGCCTTTATATGGATTTTGGAAGGACAACAAAACATTCCCTCTTAAACAAAAGCAGAAAATCACAAATATGTTGCCAAATAATCTAATAAAAATATTCTGACAGTTATTGAGAAACACATTATAAACAGATATTAATCATGGCAGTGTTTTTCAAAGAGCATGGCTGAGTGTGACCTAATTTTAATTTTTATTTTTTTAAGAAACAATAACGAAAGACGAGAAATGCCTCTATCCAGTGTGTCATTTCAGACAGTCTGCCCTTTAGCCTCTGATGTCTCTTGATTCCTTTCCTTATTTTGTGTGCAGAACTGCTCCAGCTCTGAGGAGTACATGGTTGCCGCGGCGCTGCTGCCATTGACAACGGCCTTCTACCGGGTAAGTCGCCATCGACGCTGAACCCACCAGCAAGGCATCTCACATGAGAGTGGTGAGTTTTTTGTTTGAGGGATCAGGCTCATTTGCATGTTAATCCCTGATGGTCAGGACCTCAAGTCTGTCATCACATGGCTGGCGTTAAGGCTGCTCATTGGTGAGTTAAACTGCAAAATAAAGACGGTTACCTCACAGCCGTGTGATGGAAGCCTACTAAAGCGACACACTGCTTGTGAATGTTGAATGCTTAATCGGTACTACTTCTCACTTTATCTCCGCCCCACCCCAGCTGCCTGAGGAGAGAGGAAACCCAAGTTCCTTCATGTACCAGTGTTAGAAAGGGCTCAGCTTAACTTGAATTCCTCTCCTGGCCATCTGGGAGAGAAAAGGACGGGGTAATCCGATCTCAAATGTAGCCCAGAGGGCCATGGATGTTTTTGGTCTTGTCCGTGACGGTCACTTTGAGTTGCTGCGGTGTGGCAAACACTCGGTTGTCATGGGGACAGACACAACATTCCTCTGTCACTTCCAGCTGAACAGAGAGCTGGACAAACCGGGGTCATTCACTTTTGGGCCCTCTATACGCAGAGTAGCTTAGTGACAAGGACTGCAAGGAATTTTGTGAAGTATGGCATGGAGTCATGGACTCTCTCCCTCTGCTTCTCCCAGAGCCTCAGTTTGCTTTGGTTCAAATTTTTTTGCAGGCCTGACTGATAAAATGTTGCATTTGCAGAATTTGGTACGATTGGTTGTCCCTGTTTTCAGCCAGGAAACAAACCTGCTAAGAGTTTTGTGCTTGCTTGTTTGTTTGTTTGTTTGTTTGTTTGTTTAAATGCTCTTAAGTTATTCTAGCAAAATGGAAACAGTGTGCAGATGCATTGTGTTTAAATAGGATTTTGCTTTCTTCAAAGTGAATACAAAAATATATAAAAAAAGTGACTAACTCAAGATAGATGTGCTTAAGAACTAAATAAAAATTGTATGTAATTCAGTAAATGCTGCATAGTGAAGTTTATTTAGCTAATTAGTAGGGTCAGGATATGTCTCTCTGCTGCTCCACTCATTTTACAGTGCAAACAGTACAGTCACATGACAAGGGTATAAAGACACATTATGATTCATATTAAACTTGAAATGACTGCTTAATCACATAACTTGAGGGAAAACGTCGAGGGGAAAGTCCTAATTTCACACTTAAGTGCAGTGGATAAGCAGTAACAGGTAGCATCGTTGGGCAGGGACAGGTGGCCGCATGCTGTTTGGACACATCGCGGCTCGTACCAGCGCGTTCTCTTCAAAACAGCCATGAGGGATTGCGGCATGAATCAGCAAAAAGCTGTTGCTCTTTAGAAGTGAGAATCCTCATCAGGTGCTTGTCCCCCCCCCAACTTCAGTTTTTCAAGTCACGAGTCACAAGACAGGGACAGCTGAGATTGTGTGCTCCCCACCTCCCAACATGTCCAATTTAAGAAGCACAGAAAAGACCCTGGTCATCCCCCCTGTTAATGCCCTTACATAGTCTCAGAGCCTGCCCGCCCGCACATACTGACCGCGGCATGACCCCGCCTTCCATGTCAGCCTGGCCACGGCTCACAGCTTCACCATTGTGGTTTCACTGAGGCTCCTGGGTTTGGCCTGGAGTTCCTCCAGTAACCTTCTGCTTATCCTTGAGGTCCAGGTGCTTCTTTGCTCAAGGACTCCGGACCACAGACCACAGCCTCCACTTCATAATGAAGTGTGTGGGTGGGGTGTGCCGCAAGATTTTTGGGGTTTTCTTTCTTGGCCTGTGCGTGGACCTCTTCATCGCTTCAGAGACTGCAGACCCAAAGGCCTCCATTATGTTGACATTGCTTCTGTTTTTCACTCTAATCTAGGCGTTGACCTGGCCGGTTGTGTTGTTCTCTGTAAATTCAGGGTACCATAAATGCAAATGTACAGTCAAAACACTGATTACTGGAAAGCAGCGAGGAAACTCAACAGCAGGGGAGAGGCTGATTCAACAAAAGAGCTGGCGAAGTCAGCGATGACCGTGTTTATCTTGCGAACAGTGACGAGCTGAGCTAACTGGGTTTAGGGTAACTCCGCTTGGTGCCTGACAGTCCCTGGAGGTGGTCCTGATGTGTGATCCTGATGTCCGGGTGTGTATGCAGCGCCAAAGATATTGCTCGTCTGTCGTTAGCACGCATGACTCAACGCAAAGACTCAGAGTCAGTGTGGCCCTGTCTCCCATCTGGGAGCCGTGATACACAGAAACATGCACTTTTCCTTTTATTAGCCGAAGCTAGGAGTCACAGCTCAGTTCATCGACAGGAAATTAGGTCAAAACCTTTTTTTTTTTTTTTTTTTTTTTCCTCCTCCTTTTTTTATGACACTGCTCAGTTACCTAATTTTGGTAAAGATACACTTGTATAAATTGTAGTTTATGCTTTATGAATGTTGCAATGTTGTGGAAATTGTTAAAGATGCAGACAGGTCCTCAGATTTTTTATGTTCAGCCTTACTCCAAGTAAAACATTCAAACTTTGTCTCTCAAAACATTGGCTGTGCAAAAAAGTTATTAATACTATAATCATTATTAATTTTATCAAGAAAACATTGCAGTGATCCTAGTTCTGTGCCATGAATTCTTCTTTTTTTTTTTTTTTTTTACTTTATTTCAGTGCTATTGCTGACAGCTTTGTGGGTCTGGGCACACAAGTAACAACGTAAGAAATCAGAATAGATGGCTTTTCTTACTCTTTATGCTTTGTGGAATTATAAATTATAAACTTAAATTACAGTGCCAACGAAGGCCTTTTAGGATTGATGGTCGTTTTATGACGACAGACCTGTTTCATCTTTGCTTTTCTTCAATCAAAATTTTCAATGCGCAGTATTTAATTTGGAAGGTTTTTGTTATTAAAATATTTTATATTTCACAGCAGCTTGCCAGTTGAGAGTTGTAACTTTTAAGACATTCTGAGCTTAACTGAACTTTTCAGTTTACGCAGTACAAAACAAACATTAGTAATAACAGTCGAAGGCTGGGTTTAGTTGGTGTTTGATGGGCTTGTTTGAGTTCTATCTCCCTCTGCATGTCTTATTAGCGTGGTCCTATGTTGTGCTTGTTTGACTTTTGAAACATATGATTTTACATACTTTCATTTGTAAATACATCATTAGAGCCAAGATGTTACAAAATGATGTAAGTTCTGGCCCCACACTGTGGTGATTCCCTGAGAATGCCTTCTTGCGGCCGTCCACACATCCTTGTTTTTTTTCCTCCCGCTTGAGTTACGGTTTTTTTTTTTTTCTTTCGCCGATGACAGATGGAGATTTGCGTTAGTATTTGTATTTTTACGAAGCATCTAAAGCATCGTTTTGCCTTCTAATAAATTGTCACGATACGTTTTCCAGTTACAACTGCACACTCAGTCACACACCCGCCCGCCCGCTAAGATCTTTATGTGTTGGTCATGATCTTTGATCTTTGTGTCTTATTGCTTCGTTGTCTTCCTAAATGTTCTGGAGCTTAATTGGAATGGGGAAATACGCTGACACTTTACGGAAGCTTTGGTTTTGGAGGGGGACGTAATGTTGCTGTAAGTTCGGAGCACTTCCATACTGCTTGTCAGGGATTCACAGAGCTGCACTTGGGATTCTGGGAAAAGGTTTGGTCAGGTGCCCGCTGACCTTCTCCTAGCAGCGGGGTTTTGGCTTGCTCACCCTGGCGGGTGTCTTATCACCACACACTTAGCTCAGCTATCCTTCCTGACCCCACCATGTGCCCACGAGCGCCCCCATGTGAGAAGACCCTGCCTCCCTGCTACTCATTTATAGAGCCTGTCCTTCAGGCCAGGTCCCTCAACTCCCAATTTAGAAAATCGATAGGCCATGCACACACCCAGTGCCCATGATGCCAGCTCTGCTGCGGTGTGGCGCAGCTCAAGGGGATGGCTGGATGAGGGGGGGGGGTTTGTCAGTTAGCCTAGCTGTATCCAGCTTTAACTATCTCCTGATAAGCTTTGGGGTCATGGGAGATTTGTGTCTTTGTACTAAGGGTCTGTTCTGCCTTTTGCTTTTTAAGCACGCTTTTGAGCTCAGTGTCGACATGTCTAATCATACAAGACAAAATCCTTTGGGTGAAAAGATCCTTATTAGAGTTTTAAGTTAGGATGACAAAGCTTTGCTTAGCACAGTCAGGTATTAATGGTTAATTGGAATGAGCGTCAGGTTTAAATGAAGGAATCCCAAAGACTTTGTCAGTCCAATTAGCTTTTGTGTATTGTTCCAAGCTGACATTAGGCTCCGTGGCGCTTTAAGCACCACATATCTTCTTGAGGCCCACAGAATCCATTAAATTCAGGTTTAAGTGTAATTTGGGTATTTGGATTAATCACTTAAGCACCCCTGAAATACGTTATAGCAGAGGTTCCCAAACATTTTGACTGCACAAACCGGACAGAAGTATTCTCCCCAGGCCAGACAGTGCAGGTAGTTATTGTGCTACATGCTTGCTATGTAACATTTTAATATATAATATATATTTACCAGCACGAAGTATTAAACAGGACTCCAATAATACACAAATATTAACTCGCCTTCATTGTGGAAGTAGTTTGGAAGGTTTAGGTGTAGTTTGTTTCTTAATTTTTCCTAATGCTGTCTGATGGACCTGCTGTGCTTACATGCTGAAAGCTCACCTTTGATGTATAGCACAATTGATTGGTCCTTATAATTTTTATAACTTTTTTTTTTGTTCTATAAAATTTTTATTTAGTAAAATGTTTTTAAGCAAATTATTTTTTTACGTGATATGCAATTAAAAAAGCTCTTTTATAAAAATTGTGCACTTTGCAATTTATACACGCGATGCTTACCTGGCTTTCCCGGCCGGTTTTACAGTTTGGGAAACTATGCATTATATACTTAATATGTCATATGTACTATGACACACAAATAAATTTATTAAATAACTATAAATAAACTAAATGGCCTCCCAGTGTACAGTTTTCATTCTCAGTCAGCACTGTGGTCTCTGTGGATCCCTGTGATGTGTTCCAAAGTCCTCATGAAGATGTTCAGATGTTGCATAATTTCACACACTATGTGAGAACAGACCTTTTGTCCGTTCAATTCCCTAATGGAAAAAAGCCACACTTAACTAAATTTGTGAATTCCATTTTGAAGTGTCTCTCAGTAACCCCAGTTGAGGTAAGAGGATTAATTATGGATGTATATTTTGCGCAAATTTGACAGGAGGCAGGGACATGCCTCTGTGGGGAGCTGAGGCAGTCAGCTGCTGCCCTCTAATGGGAACGTGACTTTTCCGAACGTCATTCCAAGGTGCATCCCGCTGGAGCCCCTGCTGCTAATGACAGGATTTCTGGAAGTGCCTTCCCACTTTGTCTAAATTCAACATTTCCTCATGCCGTATGTTGAAAATGGCTTATTTTCTTTTAAGTTGCCAGGCTGAGTCAGGGTGTCTATGTTGAATTCCTGATTTCTGAATGAAGAATTGGAAAGTGAAACCAAGTTGGAGCTTGAGCACTAGAGATATGGGTTGGCCAGATGTCATAAATAGTGGTTGGTAAAGGTTTTAGGTTGCAGCTGTTCAGAAAACTGTCTTCATATTGCTCGGTTGATGGGATAATCAACCAAGCAAATCAATAATCAAACCACCCTAGTACATTGAAAGCTTGCATGAATTCGTGTATGTGTGCAAATTGTGTATACACGGCATGCGACTTATAGGTGACTTTTGCAACTGTCAATGGTTCTAACAAATGTTAAATATGCATAGTATTCATTTAAAATTAATGCCAACATTCATATTTTGCAGAAACTGGCACCAGGAGTGAACCAGTTTGCATACACATGTGTGCAAGACCATCAAATCTGGACAAATCAACAGTTCTGGGAAGCAACATTCTACAGTGAAGTTCAGAATCAGATCAGAGCCCTTTATCTTACCATACCAGCTGAAAAAGTAGGGTTCGCAGCCAAACGAAAGGTAAAATGCAATGTGAACCACAGCTGTGTTCAGTGTGTTCTGGACAAGGTTTTAATCCACGCATATATGTGGTTGACACCTCTGCCGTGGCACAGGAGTGGGCTCCCTCCACCCCCGTGGGTCCCAAGAGCACAGCCATGGACATAGCGGCGGAACAGCTACGCGTGTGGCCCAGCCTGAGCGTGGATAAGCAGCGGGAGCTGGTGAAGAGCGAGGAGAGCACAGTGTTCAGCCAGGCCATCCACTACGCCAACCTCATGGTGTACCTGTTGGTGCCTCTGGACGCTTCCAAGAACAAGCTGCTACGAGCCACGCCCACCATCGACTGGGAGACAGGCAGCAACAGCATTGTCACCAATAGGTAAGCCCAGGGTGCATGGACCCAAACCCCACTTTATTTATAGAGCACTTCCCATGACACACACCTGAATGAGACCACATGGACAAGTCAGTTATTCACATTATAATGATTAAATATGTTTTGTTCAGTCGAAGCAACCTCTTCCTCAGCTTTGTTTAAATCAGGTGTGACTCGTTCCAACCCCGACTCAACTATAGGGCATTGAGCATTGTGTGTAAAGCCACGTTCTTCAAACCTCAGGGGTGCATGCTTGGCTGCTTTTCTTCTTATTAACTGGAATACTTATTTCTCACCCCAGTCTTTCCTGTGTGTTTCCTGTTGTTTCTGTGATCAGATAATCCTTGTGTTGTACAACATTGTTTGCTAAATTTTTACTGGATGTGAAGGGGACTTTTCTCAGTTACAGAAAGAAGCAAAAAATGGAAGTGAAACTAACTCTCCAAGCCCTGTAGCAATTGCAATGTGTGGAATTGAGGAAAAATCCCCTTTGCCCGGCTTTTCCCGGAAAGCAAAACTAGCCTGCCAGACTCATTTCAGTCTCGTGCTACACAGTAGCATTTTCAAAGTTGTTTAATGGTGACATCAGCCTCTGGTAAATTTTAATTTCTTTTTTTTTTGTCCTGTTTACTGTAACCTTTTGAGATGTATATAGACTTGTTTTCAGTAAAGTTTTACAAGATTTAAACAATAGGGATGACATCAAGGAACAGACACTTTTTGAAAATGTTTTACTGTTGTACTGTGCGTCTGTTTTACTATACTTAGTTCTCCTGGGTTTTTCACTACCCAATGAAGAGACTTTTTCAAGATCAGCATTTCAAATTTTATATGTGGGCCATGTTCCAAATCTGTGGAATGGATTTTGTTAAAAAGGAAGGTGATTCAGTCCCCAGGCACAGGTCCAGCCTCACACAATGAAGTCCGACTTTAGTTTGTGCTCATCGTGACTCCAGACCACCTGGCTGTGCTCACATTTGCGACAGCATTGCGGGGAGTGTGGCGGAGAGCTTCGACACCGAGAGCGGCTTCGAGGACTCCGACAGCAGCGACGTCGCCAACTCGGTGGCGAGGTTCATTTCGCGCTTTGTCGACAAGGTGTGCACGGAGAGCAGCATCGGCCAGGACCTCATCAAGAACCTGCACAGCATGATCCCAGGTGTGTGAAGAAGCTGGCGCGTTCGTGCCAGCGAGCGCCCTGTTAGTGGGAGGTTGACAGGGATGAAATGGCTTTCCTGTCATTCCACAGGCATCATTGCCATGCAGATGGAGACCCTGGAAGCTGTTCATCGTGAGAGCAGAAGGCTTCCCCCCATACAGAAGGCAGGTGTCCTGATGGTCTGTGATCAAACATCTAGCAGTTTGTTGTGGCCCATTGCATTATTGTGGCACTACTCGCCGCAAATAAAAATGACCGGCATCCGTATGTCTCACAGCTGTGAACCCTCAATGAATATGAATACTGTCTCTTAACCTGAAAGCAAAGCCGGTACACTTTACCAAAGGAACACTGCGGCATTGTGATATAAAACAGCGTCGTGAAAAATGATACTGTTGTTTCAGCACATTAGTAGTTCTCTGGACAAACACGGTGACTATGGCTTTATCTGTCCACGTGTCTATGAAGTGTTTACAAAGGTGTAACTGTAGCACAGGCCGCAGCGTTGATCTATCTCTCCTTTCTGATTGGCATTTTTATTACCTTTACAAAGAAGAAAATATTAATCCCATTCATTGCCAGGGGGGCATCAAGTGATGCGAACAATTATAGACGTCAGCACAGGGAGTCGTCTCAGGGCTGTTTGTGATCATTTGCCTTGGATACCTTGCTCTGTAGAATTTACTGTAGCTTTGGCTGCAGGCCAGTGTTTGTAGAGAAAAATATCTGTCCAGCAATCTGTCACTTGAGGCTAGAGTATCCGGATAATTTTTGCAACAGGAGACAGTACATTATCCAATGAGGGGCTATGAATTTTCATAACCTTGCAGCCTTGACGTCAGCAGATGAACTATTTCCATGGTACTGATGGCTTCGTAGTGGAACTTGGTGGCAGGCTTATTCTAACTCCTTAGGAGCTGCCTGCTTCCTATTGGACCTAAACCTTGATTGTGATGCTGTCTGATTGTTGAGAGTCAGAACTCATATTGTTTTTCAGAAAGGACTCGGTGAACTGCCCTAGTTTTCTAAGCTATGGTAAAAATATGCAAGTACTTAACTTCAGCCTCTGGGTCCATAAATCATCCCAGACCACTCAGCCATTTTCTTTTGAAGGCACACAAAAAGGCCGCCTCAGTCTGTGACCCTTGGTCAGACCGTGGATTGATCACAGCGTCGACAGGCCTAGTGCGGACTCCGCAGCGCCTCGCTGACCCGCTGTTGCCCAACGTGCTAGCGGTCCCCTATGTTTCACTGTAGCGGAGGAATTTGTCTGCTTTTCGGAGTGTTTGTTGCATCCATCATTTTGCAAGAATGCAGCGTTCACTATAAAGACCAGAAATCAGCAGTTCAGGGAGGAAGAAGAAAAAAGTTAAAGAGCATTCTAAGAAGGTCCATATCCCAAAAGTACAGGGGATGTTTTGAGACCCAGCACTCCCGTACAGTGAAACGACAGCATCGCCATTGGTTACGGAATGGCTGTAGTTGGGAGCTTCCTTAAGACACCCGTAACACACCCGTAACACACTGCTGCTTGTCTTGTCCAGCTGTAGTTTAGGTGTGGCAACACATCGTCTTGGCATGCCCTTGCTATGGCTTTCAAATAATCAAGTAAATTCCAGAACATTTTGTCATTATTAAATAAATCGAATGACAGAATCGCTTTAATTTCAAGGAAATTTTTCACAGCATGTGTTTTAGATTGAGGAAATGAATCGCCTCAGTTGCCGTTCCTACTCAAAAAGTAAATACATACATAATGGAACATTTTTGTACCCAAGTGGCATTACATGATATTTAAAAAGCCTGTCTGTTAGCTTGTGATGATGTCAGGGTTTATTTGCGGACAGTGCTTTGGTGAAGTCTTGACTGGGACATCGTCCGCAGTTATTTCCTGGGTTTGTGTGTCCTTTTGGGGTTCTAAGGGAGGTCTCGTCTTACCCACAGGCCAAAATCCTGAAGCCCCCTCTGCTCCCAGGAGAGGAGTTTATCTCAGAGGGTCTACGAGTGGTTCTTGATGCTGATGGGAGAGAGGAAGCCACAGGGGGGCTTCTGGGGGGCCCACACATTCTACCTGCAGAGGGCGCTCTCTTTCTCACCACCTACCGCATTATCTTCAAAGGCACACCTAACAATCCCATGGGTACGCATTATTGCAGCTGCAGACTTTATATACGTGGAATCTGTCCCATGACTGATGCACACAATTTTGTAGTTTTGTGGTCCATGTTAGCTTTTATTTTGTAGCCAGATGTGGTGATAGTGAAGCTTTGCCTATTTGTACAAGATTAAAAATAATGCACTTATTGAATGTGGCACATTGTGGTTGGTATGTAATTGAAGTAAATGTGTTTTTACTCCTAATTTGCAGGCAATGAAATAGATTAGTTTCAATAGCCCTTTTTTACGTGGTGATTGTGAGGGATCTGAGTGAGCAGATGTTTCATGGCTGTGTTTTGCTGTGTTAGTTAATTTGGACTGTATCTTAACTGAATCTTGTGCAGTTTTGACGATGGGACAATACTTACTGTGTGCTGAAGTCTCAGATATTGTCCAACCTCGGTTTAATATTCATGTGTACTCTTCCTCATTTGTAAGTCGCTCTGGACAAAAGCATCTGCTAAATGAATAAATGTAAATGTGTTGTGTAGTGGGCGAGCAGGCTGTGATCCGCAGCTTCCCCGTCTCCACGCTGACCAAGGAGAAGAAGGTCACAGTGCAGAACCAGCTTCAACAGAACATGCAAGAGGGCCTGCAGATGAGGTCTGCCTCTTTCCAGGTAGCGCTCTGGGACGTCGTGCTTAATGAAGGTCTTATTTAGATGCCATGCAGGCAGTAAGAATGTGTGCATACCTTTGTGTGTGTGTGGGTGTGCGTCTGTATGTGAGTGCGTACATGTGCATGTGTGTGACTGAGTTTCGTTCAGATACTCAGGTATACAATTAGTGTTCTGTACCCTGTGGTTCAGGGAACACACTGTTACTGCAGCTGTAACTGTGTAAGCACTCAATTGAAACAAATATGGTTGGATAAATTTTATGCCATGTTGTTTTCAGATGGAGGAAAAGAACTGCATTAAAATCACTCCCATGTGCTCACACCTTCAAAATACTCCAAGTGCTGTGAACTTTTTATTGTTCATTCCTCTCTTTCTTTGCAACTCGGACCGTAAAAGCACATTCTGGAGGGGGATGTCAGAAGACCCCGACAGTCAGCATGTGGTGCTCTCTGGTTGATTTTGCCAGTAGGCATCAGCTGCCTTGCGTTCTCCGTTTCCCATTAAGTTGTAAAATGTACTACTGAGAGCACCATGGGGTCTTCTGGACTGTTAGGTTAGAACATAAAGGGTGGGGGCTCAACCTTAGGGGTATGAAAGGAACCAGGGGTCAATAGAACGTCGCACTTTTGACCTCATGTCTGGAGAAGTTATGTGAAGTAATTTGAAAGCCTTTGGTTTTATTGTAAGAGACAATGTATTTCTTCAAGTTTTGATGAACTGGAAAATTACTTGTGACATGTAGGCAGCTTGAGTAAGTGGGTGTGTTAAAGTCTAGCTCTCCTCTTGTTTAGTTTGAAGGCAATGTGGACATTTTGTTAATTGCGCTGACTTCAGTTATTCCTGTTTTTCTGGTGTTTCCTCGCAGCTAATCAAGGTAGCTTTTGATGAAGAAGTGAGCTCAGAGATGGTGGAGATCTTCAGGAAGCACCTGCAGAGGATGCGCTGCCCCCAGTCCATCTTCAGCACCTTTGCCTTTGCGGCAGGACAAGCCGTGCCTCAACTCATTCTTCCTAAGCAAAAGGAGAAGAACACCGGCTTTCGGTTGGTCAACCTGCTAAACTTCATGGGGTGCTCGTGTTGTTGCAGCCTCGTTAACCTTGTTTTTATTCCATACCCCCTTGCTTTACAGCACGTTGTCCAAGACGATTGTCCGAGGGGCAAAAAAGGCAGGAAAGATTACTATTGGGCGTCAGACTGCCCCCAAGAGAAACGAGAGAGGGAGTCGCATGACTTGGCAGGAAGAGGATGACATTTCAGGTAGGAACTGGGAAAGTTTCAGGGAGGAGTGACAGCCATCCTTGAGCTCCAGGGAGTTCTGACAACGCCTTGTGGATAATGCACCACAGTGTCAGACGACGGGGAGCCCCCCGCCTCCAGTACTCTCCGAACATCAGAAAAATCCACTATGGAGCAGCTGGTAGAGCAGGCCTACTTCCGCGACTACCAGCGCCTGGGTCTCGGCACCGTCACAGCAAGCTCTTCACGGAGCAAGACCAGCGAGCAGTTCCGGGTCACTGCAGTCAACAGGCTGTACTCACTCTGTAGAAGGTCAGCCTTCAAAACGCCTTGCACTCAGCCGTGGCTGGAGTTGCCAGTCCCATACCTCTGTGGTGTGACTACAGGGAAGGGGATCAGTGAATGTGACTGCACCTCGAATGTGATTGTCCTCCTTCTGACAGCTACCCAGGGCTGCTGGTGGTTCCTCAGTCTGTTCAGGATAGCAGTCTGCAGAAGGTAGCTCGATGCTACCGACACAACCGGTTGCCCGTGGTGAGCTGGAAACACCCCCACACCCGGGCCGTGCTGCTTCGCTCGGGGGGCTTTCATGGAAAGAGTGTGGTGGGGCTCTTTAAGTCCCAGAACAGTCCCTCCACAGGTGGGTTCTGGGGTCACAACCACGCTAAATTCAAGAACTTTTTTACACTGAACTCCTCTGTTCATTTCATGATTTTTTTTTAAGACTCATTTTAGTTATTTATCAATCGCATACCATAGTGTTTTTCCTAAATTAAAATTGTGAGTAAATATGCCTAGTTGATAAACTTCTGTAAATTCACAGCTAGAAAAGTCTTTTTAATAGCTTGTTTTCTGGTAATATCACATTAATAATATTAACTGTCATAGGTCAACACAAAATGCATGATTGCTTTTAAAACAATGCTCCTTATTACCATGTACGTGTACTGACGATCACACAGATTGAGGACAGAGAACTGGCATAGACATTGTTCTTGGTTTTCTAGCACCAGTTTCCTCAGAGACTTCCAGCAGCCTGGAGCAGGAGAAGTACCTTCAGACCATCATCAATGCCATTCCCACATGCTCCATGTCGCACGGTGTCGATGTCTTCACGAAGCGCTGTCTCGCCAGTCTGTCTCCAGGTAGGCACAGGTGGCTAGCACTTTTGTTTTGTCCTTCCTCATGTTCTTCCCCCTTTGTGCCCTGGATGACTGCACTTTTTATTTCTTCTTTTTCATTTTATCAAGCTGTTTTCAGGTTCATTGTGTGTTTATGTGCCCTTGTGTTGCAAAGGAACCGTGCTACAGTGTGGCTTATGTAAGAGGAACAGGTGATTAGTGGGTCACCAGCAATCTGCTATGTGGTTCACTGGTTCTTGTTATAGTTGAGAAGGCTTAGCAGAGTTCATGTGTGTGCCCCCCCCATCGACACGGACGCACCCACAGGCACATGGGTCTTATCACAGCCATCTTCTGTCTCGCTACAATGAGTCTTTGTCTCTGAGAATTGGAGTAAAACGTCCCCTCCTAATCAAGAAAAGACGCATCCATCATATCGTCGATATAGTGCAATGGGAGGGTGAGAAGTGTCTGGAGGGGCTATAGGATTCCTCATGTCAATACCTGGAAAGTTCAGATAGAGGCGAATATAATTTGCACAATGAAACGTGATTTTTACAGCCAAGGATTTTACCCAACAGTGAAACTAGGGTTTGAAAGTTTACAACGCTGCTACGGAGCTGAACCGTACACTTTGCATCATTTAGCATCGGAATCCCTCTGCGTGCTAGTTTAATATAAACTAAGCTAATCTCGAAGATTTATTTCTGTTATCTTACATGTTTTTGGCCTCGTCTCTTACCGTTCAAATGCGTGGAAAGGAGATACTTTGCTGGCAGAAATCGAATTGCAAGAAATTAAAGTGTCTGTCGTTAAGAGACGCCTTTGTCTCCTGGTTGTCTATGCGGGTATCTGGTTTACACCATGTGATTTCTTTTTTTTTTTCCGGGATGGGTTTGATCCAGGCAGGGAAAGACAAGCAGCAAGAGTACCCAAGATGGCACCGATCCACGTGGACATGCCTGCTTCCAACAGCTTTGCCCGAGGAGGTGAGCCGTTCCCTCCCTCACTGTAGCCGTTGACTTTAAACACGATGTGTTCAGTTCCTTGGTGTAGCCAAGGATCTGTCTCTTGATGTAGCACTTTTGCTGTCAATTTGGCACCACTGTAGATTGATTACCATCATCTCTACCCCCACCCCCCCACTCTCGGTATTGCCTCAGATATCCCCCCCACCCTAACACTTCAGCTCAACAATAATGACACTAGACACCTTCTTCGAGTCCTTCTGTTAATTCTAAGTATAGCCGGCATCTTGTGCATACATACAGATGGTCGTTACTGCAAAGCATTATTTCAGTGACCACAGTTACAAAGAACAGGATTTTGTTTTTATAAACATCTTCGCGTTCCTGCGTTTGAGCAGGTATGGTTGTTGTTAGGTTTACACCTCTATTTATTCATTGTGTACCACATGCCCCACCACAGAACGTGTCAGTGAAGTCATCTGTAGCCACATTTTCTGCCTCTGTTAGTTTTGGCTGACTTTGAATCTTCTGCTGACAGCATTGCTGGAATTAGCAGATGTTCTTCTCAAACTGCTGGAGAGCACAGATTGTGCTCCACCAAATGCAAACCACCAGCCACCCTAAGGTCAAGTGATTTCAGCCATGGAGCTTGTGACCATATAAATATTTGAAATTCTGCATGGACAGAAAGCATTAAGTGCCCCAGGGGGGCTGCATTCTTTAGGTTGCTATTATATAGGTAGTATAGATTAACATTATTTACTGCAGTGGGCTCCAATGCTGATCGCATTTCACGATAACATAATTTCCCGTGCACCGGAAGACGCAGGAATGTACATTTTGGATGCTTTTGGAATTTGTAGGAAAGTTGGGACTCCAGATGTTCTCAGTGGCTTGGGATGCTGAATCACTGACGTTGTCCCCTCATATCAGATGGGTGCCAAAAGAAGGTCTAGCTGGGTTTTCTTAGGCATGTCTGAGTCCAAACTTTGGATACTTCTGTTTTTCAGATGTTCTATTTGTCCTGTACTATTTGTATTTAAGTCTTTGTTATTTAGTCTGGGGAAAAGCCTCAAAACAGCACCATTGCAACATGCAGTTAATTGCGACCCTGGGGTCAGGTCTGCTTGAAAGAGCTCTGTGTGACATCTGTGTAGAGTCTGAGGAAGCTTGTCCCTGGCCCTGAAGGCCAAGAGCAGAGCTAGGCTTACAGTATCTCTTTTAATTCACACAATGAAGTAAAGGTATGACTCACTCCATACTCCCTTTATTATATGGTTGAGATGTGAACCTGCCTAATTGGATAACTGTTGTGAATAAGACACACATAATATATCTCACTTTACACTTGGATCATGCATGAAACATTTCATTATAGCGGCAACAGTAATAAGTAGGGCAGAAAGGTAATTTGTTCATACCAGGTTGTGAAGAACACTGTGTGAACTTGTTATATATACTGAAACAAGGCAGTTGAACTGTGGTTATGCAATGATCGAGGCAGAATGCAGACTGCCTATAGTTGCCAAGAAGTGTCATGGAATGTCAACAGTGAAAAGCAAAGATATGTAGCCACTGACATGCGACTCACGCCCTCTTTATGCACAACCCTTGACAGCAAAAACAAATTGTGACTGAGGAAGGATGGCAGTCCTCTGTAGCGTAACTATGACGACTGTCTCCTCTGTGATCCTTTCTGGTTTCCACACTCTGTCGCTCTGTAGGAAATGCAGGCCGCACCAGGACTGTTTCTGAGTATTGCCAATGTGTTCTGCTGTGTCTCCGTTCACTGCGGAGACCTTGTGAATTCTTCAGTAGTTTGTAATTAAAATTTTGAATTCAGTTTATGGTATTAACTGTGGCCTGGAATGTCCATCATGTCCTTGATAGTGTTAGATTGACATTTACAATAAATTCTACTTTGACGGTTTGTCTCTGAGTCCGGAACCATCCAGAACCATGCTGTCATTACTTTCTTTTTTTTCTGCTTTTCATACCTTTCCAGCATAAATATATTCACCACATTCTGTTGCTTATCATGCTAGCATGTGCACTTTTTACCCCCATTTTACCTTCACTGAACATGTCAGAAAGGTTCCATAAAAGTTATTGATCTTTCTGTACTTAGTTCTATACTTAATTTTTAGACGTAAAAGTTACAACACAAAAAACACACTTGAGAACATTAAGGGTTAGAAAGCCAGAATGCCATTCAATTGTGTAGAAGTCCTGTGTTTCAGAGCATCCCCTCGGTAAGTAATGTGACAGCAGGGAAACATGGTGTATTACCACTGACTGTCCGTTCCTCTTCCTTATGCCATTTCGCGCCCCCCCTCAGGTGTGTGGGCCAGCCTCCGGGCCAGCAGCCGCTTTGGCTACCACCCCTCATCGGTCGACATGACCATGCGGCTGGCTGGCAAAGACTTGGCCCCTCCTGCGGGCAGTGAGAGCCTGCTGGCGCAGTTGGTGAAGGAGAAGGCCTCCCTCTACATCTTTGGAGAGAAGTCCCAGCTCAGGGTAAGGGCTGAGATGAGGAACAGTAGTTGCAGTAATGTAAAGATGGTGCACCAAAGTTCATGTCTTCACCGCTAGTAATAATGTGGTCACGCCACTAGTAAAAGACGTTGATTACTGCCTGGCACAGAATGCAATTTTGTTTTGTTAAATATTCAGTCTGAATGTTTTTTGCCTGTTCATTCTTACTTTTTTGGATTGTTTCTCTGGACTTTTTCAAATTAAGTTTGTGTGTGTGTGTGTGTGTGTGCGTGTGCATGCGTGCGAGTGTGCACGTGCGTGCATGTGCATGCTGTTTCTTTGATACTTTCAGTTGGGTGCAGTTTGGTTCCAACAACAGGCTCTGTCTGACAGGAGATGCAGACTGCATGCGAGTGCAGATTGGTTTTGTTTTCTGTTCTGGCAGAAAGATGTTGTAAATAAAAGAGAGAGCACTGAGGTTATCGTGTTTAATAGCTGGCGCAATTCTATCATAAAAAAGACACATTTGTGCTCTGGCATTTCGCAGCATCTTTCATAACCCTTTGTTTAGTTTAAAAAAAGGGGGGGGACTGATTCTCCAGCTCCCCAGCTCCAGAACAGATACACACGTGTCTTTGCTGTGTGATGGCAGGGCCTCAAACTGGACGGGGCCTTGAAGTGTGAGCTGGTGCCTGTAGAGTTTGCAGACACACGGCAGGTAAAGAGCGCTTTCCGGAAGCTTCTGCGGGCATGCGTGCCCAGCTGCACTTCCTCTGAAGCTGAGGGAAGCTTTCTCAAGAGCCTGGAGGAATCCGAGTGGGTCCTTCAGGTACGTCCTCAGCTGCCCGTTTACCTTCACTCCCCCAGCCTTCAACAGAAAGTTCCAGAGCTGAAACAGCAAGCCTCATGTTGTCTGCGGTTTCCCTTTGCAAAATTTCGGCTTGTATACATATTTTTTTTGTCTCCTCCTTCCTTTGAGGACTGTGTGATATTTTAGCTTGCTTTCCCCCGGGAAGCTATACAGCATACACAAAGATGAGAAAATTTTACTTTAGTTGCATCAACTTTTACCCGCTTTTGCCTTAACAGTTTAATATGCTGCAATAAACTGTTATTCATGCCAAGCCAAATGAACATCAGATCAGCTATTAACTTTGGCAATTCAGCGTAGACAACAATAACATTTAATCCACAAAATCAGTAGCCGAGTCCCCCAGCTACCCTGCAATTACCTCATGAGTAACGTGGGAAATGTCTGTGACCCTCTGCCTTCATAGCTACACAAATTGCTTCAGCTGGCTCTAATCCTGGTGGAGGTGCTGGACATGGGCTCCTCGGCCTTGGTCAGCCTGGAGGACGGCTGGGACATCACCACTCAGGTACTGTTACAGCATGCGTGGGCAAGGCCTAATGAGGTCACAGGTCGATGTCATGGCAACTCACAGAGTCAGAGAACTAAGGGGCATATCCTCTTTTCAATCGTGATTACACCACCTCACGTGCAGATATGCTTGGGTGCTGCTCTGAAACGGGACACTGACGTTTTGTTTATCTCATAGTTTGTATGCAGTGAGATCCTGAGGGGCAGGCTGTCCTAGTAACAATGTAGTTGTTTGACCCATGTGAGCCAATTCTGACACAGTCTTGTCTGGCCTTCAGCATTCGCAGAAACCATCAGAGGCACAGCTGTGGCGCTTTCTTGGTCAGCGATGTAAATGTTTCAAATATTTTACACTTTAGGTCAGTGCGATGCCTGTGTTGTACTACAATGAAAAATTGTAGCACTCTCATTTTTCTGCTCGTAACAGGTTGTAACACTAGCTGTATGGAGAGTGGGGGGGTGTGTCAGCACTGTCCAAACCTAATGTAAATACTGGGTTCGTGAAGACACACTATGGATGGTCAGCATTCTGCCAGGGGCAACGCTTTAACAAACACGTGCAGTCCATAGGCCTCATGCGTTTGGTCTTAGCTCGGTTTTCACGGTTCTTCCAGTGCATTTAAGTAATTCCTCAGCTGACTACAGGGAGCATGTGAAAGGGCCCAGAAGAAGAGTACTGCCTTTTAATGTACTTCCTCTCGCAACGTGCTCAGAGCTCGTTGTAGAAGGAATGTGCGGTCCTGCTTATCATGCAACACAAACTAGGGAAGGCAGGATGATTAAAGTGGTGTTCCTGTGCACAGGCAGGATGATTAAAGTGGTGTTCCTGTGCACAGGCAGATGTT
>JABJVR010003087.1:0-29139 GCA_025773905.1 Chitala chitala | reverse complement strand
AGGCAGGATGATTAAAGTGGTGTTCCTGTGCACAGGCAGGATGATTAAAGTGGTGTTCCTGTGCACAGGCAGATGTTGATTAAAGTGGTGTTCCTGTGCACAGGCAGATGTTGAGGAACGGGGGGGGTTTAACAGGCGTTTGCTGGCCTTGTGAGCCGCTCAGTCAGCGATGCGAGCGAGTCGGTCCATAGGGATGCGAATGAGTCCGTGATATGAGTCTGTGTGTGTGTGTGTGTGTGTGTGTGTGTGTGTGTGTGTGTATTTCCTGCTTGGTCAAACATGATTGGTGCGAGCATTGGTGTTCCTCTCTGTCCAGAAGGCCCACGGTGTGTAAAGTCTTCTCCTCTCTGCCCATGCCCAGGTCATCTCTCTGGTCCAGCTGCTGAGTGACCCTTTTTACCGGACCTTGGAGGGCTTCCAGGTGCTGCTGGAGAAGGAGTGGTTCTCCTTCGGCCACAAGTTCAGCCAACGCGGCAGCCTGGCCCCCAACAGTCAGGCCAGTGGCTTTGCACCCATCTTCCTCCAGTTCCTGGACTGCGTGCACCAGGCAAGCTAGTGTCCTCCTGTGGTACCCATCCATAACATCACCCACTTCTCCTACATAGAGGCACACCTCCCAGTATTGTCATCGCATCCATCCAGGAATGAATGAAAGGCACAGCTGTGATTAAAGATGCACCTGGTGTAGTTTTCACTGCAGAGCTCCAGACAGATGATAATGCAGGATTGCGCACTGGGGGAAAATTTAGTTACAGTTACCCAGGTGGTGTTCTGATACTCACACCAGTCACATGGTATTTAGAGTGGAAGCACTAAAGCTGTGTAATTTGGAGGGGGACAGCAGGAATGACAGTCCCGGAAACCACGCAACGTGAAATGCTATCTTTAGAGAACGTTAAGTTCTGTTTGTCTCCTGGGCTCTGAGTCTCCTTCGCTTTCAGGCCAGTCGCAGTTTCTGCATTTAACTTCTCAAGTGAGGTGGTTGCCATGAGGACCCAGAGAGTCCTCGGAGAGTGGTAAACAGAAGAAAATAATTGCCCCAAAATAGAAGTGCCTCATCCCAAAACCAGCTGTTGTTTTTGCCAGTATGGCCAGGTGGCCCAAGAGTGAGAATGAGAAGAATCCGCCATTTGGCCGTTGCAGCTTGTTTGGACAACACTGGTGCCTTTTGCTCCTCAAGGCACTCACTGGGAATAATGATGTCACACGTCTTTGCGCTCTCCTCTCCATTTCAACATTTTTAATCACTTGCACGTGCATTAAATCGCCTTCAGCCGCACTACTGCGTATGAGAAAGCTGGGAGTAGCGTCTCCACCTGCTCACCTGTGTCACCTGTTTCTCTTGTTGTTTCAGATTCACAGGCAATGCCCCTTGGAGTTTGAGTTCAATCAGCATTACTTGAAGTTCTTGGCCTATCACTATGTTTCCAACCGCTTCAAGAACTTCCTCCTGGACTCAGAATATGAGCGTCTGGAACACGGTCAGTACTCAGAGGTGCAAGTGACAAACTTAATGAAAAGTGCAGGTGGAGAGGTAAATTTTGGAATCCAGATGCTGCAGTTCTGGGTCTGGCTCTGGTTGGGATCAGGGTTTCTTCCCTGTCTCTCATTTGAAAAGGCACACTGTTTGAGGACAAGGCAGACAAGCAGTCCAGGAAGGGGCTCTGCATTTGGGACTGGGTCACCCACCTGCACCGGAGGGAACCTCTGTTCTTCAACTACCTGTACAGTACCAGCGAGGTGAGAACAGCTTTCGGATCAGCGGGCATCTTCACACCGCTTCACGTGCGTCCCCCCGGCAGGTAGCGCTCCGTCTCAAAACTGCTGCCCATGCATGACGCATCAAGACGCTGATAAAACACTTTTATCGCATTCTGTGGTTTCACATCGTGTGCGTCAGCGCTGAATGCCAACTGGAAAGGTGCAAGCATTTTTTTGTAGAACTACGCTTTTGAGAAGTCCAAGTTTGTGATGCATGGTGTCAGTGTGCACAGATTAAGCACGATTTCAGATAAATTATAAGCACCGCGGCCTGCAGGACTTGCGTTCCAGTCATCCTTCATGATGGCAGAACAGTCTTATCAAGTCTTTTGAACTTGCACAGGAAGATAAGAACTTCAAAATGATTTCAGCCATGATGGTCTTTATTATTTATTATTGGGTGTCAGAGTACCTTTTTTTTTTGTTAAATTGCTACTTTGTTCTTTTCTCATTTTCTGTGCGTCCAGCGTGTGCTGCGTCCATGTGTTGGCATTCCGAGCCTGGCTCTGTGGGGTTACTTTACTGAGGAGAATCTCTCCACGGGCCCCCCCTATGACTGGAGCATGGTGGTGGGACAGAGCGATGTTGCTGAGGATGCTGATGCAGTCACAGGAAGCGGGAGGAAGATCGTGTGGCCGTGCTACAGCAGCGTGAGCCAGGCTCAGCCTGATGCCATCACCAGGCTGCTGGTGGTGAGGCCCGGTTCTGACCCAACAACCCCCACAGTGCCACTGGGATACATTCACTAATACTTGTATAGTAGATAAAGTTATGAACCTGATACCCAGGTGATGTCAGGACAAAGCTTCGCATTGTGAGGCACCAGGACATCAGCACAAAATTAGCGCCGCACGTTTGCGTTTTCCATTCACCGCTGCCATCATGTCTATCCTTCCGATGGTTTTTTAAATAATTTTCAGGACATCGAGAGGTTGGAGACAGAGCTGGGACAGACTCCAGATGGCTGGCAGAGCACGCTGGAGAAAGTAAAAGCATCTATCAAAGAGGACCTCAGCCAGGAGAGCAGCGTGAGTGTGGACGTGCTAGAACATCACCGCCTGCTTAGTACCACAAAACAAGAGCATGTTGAAGACAGCTGGTATTGCACAGTCTAACCGCTTCTCTGCTCTCAGGGCTGTCTCTATCCAGTTAAGACACTGCCTTTATAAATAGAGATCTATCAAACTGAATTTATTTTCTGAACAGTGGACAGACACATGGGGTGGTTGCCTAGACTACACTGATATTAAAGAACCTCTTCTCTGATCTTACATTCTGCCCGTATTCTTTTTAAAAACACGTCCTCTTCCCTTCGTCTCATACTTTTGACCAAAGGTTCCTCCATTTAGCGAAAGTGGTGTCGCAGTTCTTTGCCCACACTTGTCACACGTGCTGCTGACATGTTACTTACAGCTTCAGAAGCAGACGGCCGCTATCTCAGGACTCATCCCCACTTCGGGCCTGCTGGCCACCCAGCGACACTCCATGCTCTACCTGCCCGACAGCGGTCTGGGCAAGGACGGCAGCCCGGCAGCTTCCAATGGAGTCGACAGGAGGGCCGCCACACTCTACAACCAGTTCAACCCCAAGAACGATGACAACCGGTGAGCCCCAGGGACCTGCACAGGCAGAATTGTGCCCAGCTGAGGCCTCAAGGACGTGATATTGGGTATATTATGGGCCAAACTTTTATTCTGTTTTACCATTCCAATTTTAGTTCATTTGAAGGCATTCTGTTCAAACGAGGGGCTTTGCTCAAAGGCTGGAAACCTCGATGGTTTGTCCTGGATGTCACGAAACACCAGGTAAGCCTGGCGGCGGGCTGGTTGTGATAGCTGGTTTTTTTTAACAAGAGGTTGACACTTACCGTCTGCCACCCCAGATGAGATACTACGAGACGGGCGAGGACACCAGCTGCAAGGGCCACATCGACCTGGCAGAGGTGGAGATGGTGCAGTTGGCAGCCCCCAGCATTGGCGCGCCCAAGCACATCAGCGAGAAGGCTTTCTTTGACGTGAGTGCGACAACGCCAGCTCGCGTGCCAGTCCAGAAACTAGGCCTGGAGTCAGAAACACCTGGGGGGGGCTTAAAAAGACCTTAATGCTAATTACAAACGGTAGAGCTGCGTAATGGGGTCTATTGTTCATGTACCCTGTGATTAAAGTATCAGGTGAGGCAAGACATGCGGTGAGGAAAGACAGCGAGTTAGCAGTGATCGGCATTATGTCAGAACTGTTAAGTGTGTGTGACATCACGCCTGGTTGGCTGCCACCGACGATCCTTCTAACCAAGCTAACGTCACTGTTCTAGCTAAAAACAACCAAGCGCACGTACAACTTTTGTGCCTCCGACGCCCAGAGCGCTCAGCAGTGGATGGACAAGATCCAGAGCTGTATTTCGGACGCGTGATCCCTGCCCCGCCAACGCCGGTGGGGCTGCAGGTGGAGCTGGACGGCACCTTGTCATTTGTGACTGTCATTTTTCCTCCTTGTGTCCAGCGTCCCGATCGCTGCTGACCACAAAACAGTGTCACTGTGGATTTGCACTACCTACAGAGGCGAGTTCTGTTTAGTCTGCAGGTAACTCAGCGGAACTGCTTTGTTCAACTGAAACTGTGGGTGATATGCAATAACACGCAGTGTATTAAATGTTAAAATTCTGATGTTTCAGTTAAAGGTCTTTTCTGCTGCTTTCCAAGTGGGGAAAAAAAAGCTTGGACCATCAGTAGGTCAAAAATACACTAAATAAAAGTCAGTTTGCACTTAATTCTGTGTAATACACTGCTAATATGAATGATAGTCAATTCCACTACATTTGACTAATGTACATAAATCTTTCCGAGTGATTTTTGTAAGGTCAGTTTTACACACTGAAGTTAATAATTTGCCCTGTCATTTTCTATTTGTTTTTATTAGAAAATTTGTGTTTTTATTCTTGAATGTCTATACGTTTCTTTACAATGTTCTAAATTAAATTTTTTATTAAAAGCTTAACCTGTCCTTGGTGTGTCCAAAGACTGGTCATGTTTGATATGCCAATAAAAATGTAAACCCATCAAAATTTATACTTTTATACATTTGCTGTATATTTAAGGACTCTGTTGTTTACACGTTGCCCAAATAAAACTTGAGTTGCATTTTCTATTTATTTCCAATAATTTTATGTGATGGCTTAAAAAATACATGGAAGTTTCTGGATGTGGTGATTGACAGGATTCTGGGAAATGCAGACTGTTCGCTTGTTCTTTCTGAAGATTAAATTCAGGCATTAGTACCGTTCTTTGGTTTTTGTGCCCGGAAAGTCTAAAAGGGTTAGACCAAGTTTTGACTTTATTAAGAAGAGTGAGTCTTTTTAAGCAAGGAAAAAGAACTTATTTGTGAACATTTTTCAAGAATGTATTATGTAACAGATTTATGTCATTGTTGTATTGCAGAAACAAATTGCCGTATAATTTACCATGACCCAGATCCTGTTGTATATTTCATCTCTTGCAAGGAAAAATATCTATTATTAATTTACCACATGGGCATTAAACCAAAAAAGGTCTATTTTATAGCTTTAAAATTAGTTAAATGGTCCTTCTTTTTTCAATAATCCAATGCATTGTTTTCCCAATGTTTGGTATATTTTCTCAAAAGTTGCAGTTACACATTTGCATAACTGGATGAGTGCAAGTTAGATAAATGTTGCATTAGTCTTTACTTGTAGGTATTTTCCTCCCTTTTTCCCATCAGGACTGTTTTTAATTTAGTATGAGCATGTGTTTACTCCTGCCGAATTATAATATTCTTGCTGTGCCGTCAGAAGTGCAGTTTTGCCCCTCAGGCAAATCACTGACTTTTTCTTAGCTAAATAATAAAAGCCACAGCAGGGATAGGATGCGGGTGCATTTTGTCCTCTTGCCTTCCCGTCACACTCCTCCAGCCTTGTGCAAGCTTCGAGCAGCGCTCTGCATAATTACCACATTTTCTCACTCCTTCCTGTCTTGGACTTAACATAGTGAGATTGGAAAGTAAATGAAAACCGCAAAAGGTCACCTCAGGGTTCCCGTTGGTCTTGAGGCACGCTGGAACGTTCAGCGATTTTCCCTGGCTGCGGAAAATGGTACTGCTTTCTCCAAGGCCTGAGCAGAGGAGGCTGAACTGCACCCGGTTTGATTGCTTTGATTGGGCTTTTCAACATGCTGTCAGGAACGTTGAGTGAGAGACACAGCAATGTGCAGACATGCGCGGCGACATTGTTACATTCTGTTTCAAAACATTTCTTCATATCAGGTCATGTACATGTCAACGCTGATTCTAAGTTAATCACGCTGCTTGAGAAACCGGAACACTGCCTAACACGATGCCTCTGGCTGCATAAGGGTACGGCAGAATTCACAATGTTCTGGGCCATTCCTGCCTGGGCATTCCTGCCTGGCAGCCCTCAGGCCGCATATCCGTGTACTGGAAGCCGCCTTCCTGTCCTGCGGCAGAGTTTGGAGGTAAGTGCTGCATGGCGCCTGCTTCGGCCATCAGGCTACACCAATCTGGTGCCAGATAGGGTCTCTGTCCCCAACTCTTGCCAAGCAGTTCTGGAAATCCTTGATTCATCATGGCAGGGGAATGCAGACAGCAAGTGGCACACAGACGGTAAATTCTCACGCTAGAACAATAGGGGAGGGCAGTGTTTAGCTCGTTTTTCCTCTTTCACTGGGATTTAAAAATGCATGTTGTAATGCAAGAAAGTATGTCCAAGAAGCGACTGGAATTTCCTCCAGCAGCTGGAAATGAAGCCGTACATGAGCGTCTCCCCAGAGCAGATTCTGCTGCAGGTTAACCTTGTGACTGAAGTTGACCTCCTTCTTCTGTCTAACGGTGAAGGATGAGATTAGATCTCCCTGCTTAAATCTAAAATCATAAAATCAGAACCCTTACAGCACTAAAACAAAGTGCTGTAAGAGCTCTGGAGAGGTGGTACTGACTAGATTAAGGCTCAGTCCAGGTCCATTAAAAGATGTACAACACAGACAACTATATAACACTGGGCAGTGTACAACACTAACAACTACATAACACCAACCAGTGTAGAACACCGACCAGTGCCTGCCTGCACGTCGCTTTGTCAGGAAATGTCCAAATTAGGGGGTTCCGATGCGGATGACGTGTCCGTGTTCCCTGTTTGGTTCCCAGAATGCCGGCATGGAGAGCAGGTGCAGACCAAGCTCACATATGGGACTCTGGCCCAGCTTTGGTTCCTTCTCAGAGCGCTGGATTAGCCCCTCCACTGCGAACAGGCACATGCCGCAGAAGCCAGAATCCTCTTGGGCTCCCAGTAATGGGCTGACAGAGTGACATGTGCCTGTGTCTGTGTAGGCATGTTGTCGTGACTCACAAATAAGTACTAAGTCAGCATTCAGCTTAACGGGTAAAGAACACACAGCAAGTGAAACGCCCCTGAAAACAAACTCATTATAACGCACTAAAGCCAGTGGATTCTTTTCACATAAGCTCCGGTACAAGTCGGAATATGAAGAGATTCAGCGTTCCCTAAAGATAATAAAAAACAGGAATAACATGAAGTCAACACATGGCTCTGTGTCTGCCTCTAGTTTAGAAATAATTCCCAAAACAGTCATCTTAGCTGTGTGTTATTGGAGGATGTACTAGCCTTACATGAACTAGGGTCACTGAGCATTAACCACAAATAGTGTGATACGTGGCCATGTACGGATAGTCACAACGTGTGAACAACAGAGTAGCAGTTAAAAAAAAAATACAGCACACCTGCCTGCATACATTTTATTTTCTGTGCTTTGAAAAGACACGTTAAATTTGCCTAAAACCAATCACCGTCATTGCATGATGTACAGTGTGCATTTCTGTACTTAGTAAAATGTGTGAAATAAAGTTATGAAATAAACTTGGTCTACAGATGGTATACTCAAACTTTTGACTGATATAGCATGTAAATGGTTATTTCTGGTAGAGTGATAATCTTTAAAGGACAGCAATATTTTTTACCATGCCTCTTTTGGGAATGTAATTGTTTCATCTGTTGCACTACACCTTATACAATACGTATAACAAAGTACTTTTTTAAGATTTCCATCTTATAATTGCCAACAAAAACAGTGTTAACCAATATTTTCACTTTTCCAAAAACGAGGTTGCATAGATCATAATACTGGAGAAACTATTTAAATAATAAGTCACATAATTATGATGGACAAACCTGGTTTCAAATGTGTTTTCAGGAATGTGCATTTTTCTTTTCATCAAACAGTTTCTTAGAATTTTTTTGTTCATGGTCTCATGGTATGTTTAATCATATATTACATTCTATTCTAGCCATTTTGAGAGTTTCAAAGAACATTGTGTAACGTTTGCACAGAGGGCAAACACAGAGCAGTGGGCAAGCCTAGACGATGACAAACTCAGGGACCAAAGATGGCCAAAACCCGAGCAAAGGAGACGGAGACTGACACAGGAACACGAACCGAAGTTATACCCTAGACATACGCGAATACCATACTACACCACTGTTCGCACACTGACAATCACCTTCAGTACAACGACCGTACTTAGAGTAAATGGCAGGGTAGAAGGGAAACTAAAGAGTTTATATAGGGAACTCGAGGGCCTTAACACCAGGTGTAATCATTAAGACAAATGGATCTAGAAACAGAAACTAGGTGAGCATGGAGATCCCTCGTGCACTAGGTAAGACAGGGATGCTAGAAATCACATAAAGTAGAAAGGACAGGACAATACACGTGACACATAGATTTCATGCCAAATTATGCATCTGTTGGATCAGATTAATCCACACTGTTAAATAGATAATAAAATGTTTAAATGTTTTGCTTGGAGCAATCAACCTAATCAAAAAGTGTAGTGATAATTTTTAATAGACTACAGTTGTGTATTCAGGGGGCCCTTGATATGCAATGTATGACAGACTGCAACTTGTGTTAGCTCAAACAACCAGAACCAGTTCAGTTCTGGTGACCGTTTTTGTTTGCAAGATACATGGGGATTGTGGACATTTGGACTGCAACAAAACAAGGACTTGTTTCGCCTACTACAGCTGCAATCTCACTTAAATGCCTTTGTGCTCCCAACACAATTGCTTCATAGGTTAATAAACACGACCATTGTTAATTTCCCTTCTAGGAATCCCCTGAAAAACAGAGATAAAGTCTCTTGAAAGATCAGTCTATTCTATACTTGTTAGTACAAACTATGGAACAAATGTGCTGGAAGGTCTTCAGAAGCATAGATATGGAGTCCCAGGAGTTACTGCCTTGTCTTCTCACAGCTGAGTATTGAAGAATTTTTTTATGGTCCACTTGATCAATTATTTAAGTGGGGAACGGTGGTGACTGCAAACATACGGTGAAAATTGCACTGGGTTGCTTTGTTCTGTGTCCTCCACCAGCTAGATGAGGTCATAAATATTACTGAGCGTGACACCAATTTCAATTTATAGCTGTCGTGTAGGGATCTGTTTCCACTCAACATTGAGATTGGAACAAAAATGACAGCTTGCCGCCTTCTCCGGTCCATCTGGTGCTGTTCGTCCGTGGCGAACTCTATGCCGGTTACGTTTAGCCTTCACCGATCGCCAACATCACCTCCAGTTCTCCCTCAATGTCCGTGGAACGTGAGATGCTGTGAATCGCAAGCACAAACACAGCCAAGCCAAAGAGAGGACCTGAACGATTTATCCCATCGTCAGACATATGAAACGGACAACCTGAAAGAATGTTCTTCACGCACGGCCATTGATATAATCTGCTGGAGAGAACACTAACAAGCCAGCAGGGGCTTTGGAGCGCATGTGGCTGAAGGGGAAGTGATGAAATCTGTCGTTCGGTTTTATAATGTTTGCTCTTCTGAGATTAAGTCAGAAAGATCATAGTCCAGATGCTGGCTGCTGACAACCGCTTAAAAAAAATGTTGGTTTAATCAAGGCAAAATTATTTCTAGTTTTCTTACAAGCCACTCAATCTGTACTGCAAGTCTATTTAGTGTAGTGTAATTTTACCAGAAACACCTGTAGTTGATAGCCATTATGGTCAAGGGTTGCTCTGTTGTTTTTTACCTCAATGCCACTGAATTCCTTCAGTCCTCATTATGTATTTCAGCAAAGAATGGACTGTGGTCAAGATGAGCTCAAGAGGAACCTTACAGTCAGGTCATAGTGTCTCTGTTGTGGTACATTACCTGAATGACAAACAGACCATGGCGTGAAAGGAGCAGAAACAACATTACGATTGTTGAGTTCGTCCTATGACGTGCCACATCTCACGTATCTGCACTTGTGAGTGTCCCGTTTGGGACTGCTGCCCTGTGCTTGCAGCGGGCACGGTAGACGGCCTGGCTCCATCGTCGGGGCTCTCTCTCGCCGGTTCTCTGTGTTTATCTCCACGTTTTCTCCATTGTCCATGACAGCCAGCCAGGAGAGGCAGGTTGGTGCATGTCACCGTCTGTTATCTCCAGTGCTGTTCTCCTGGCCTGGAGATGAACTTTCTCTTTGACACCTCATCAAGACAAGACTCCTAATTTGGTTGTTTTGCTCAGATTGTCAATGATGACATAGGTATTGTATCCCAGCAGGGCTTTGCAAATGCCCACATGACTTTTTTTGACACCTAATCAATCTTACACTGTTACTGCTGATACATCAAAAAACAATGGGGCAATATTTATGTTTTATTGGGGGGGGGGTCAGTAAAGAAAGTAAATACCTGGAATTTGAAGATGTTTCTGGAAGAATCCTCCCCCTGCCCGTCACGTAAGCCATTTTGTTTTGATACACTGATGTCGTGCGGTAAAACATTGTCTGCTTCACGCCATTCGAGCTGTGTCAGCGATTTGCCCTGTTCAGTTTACCGTTTCACATCCAGCAGCGCCAGGCTTTTCCGCTGGTGCTGACTGGAGCCAGTGTCGACATTCCTCTGTGGGCTGTTGTGTCTACGTGGCACCAGCAGCAGCAGCAAAGAACCTGTGGGGACCGTTCAGCACATCGTTCAGCTAAATGGAGCAAAGACTAAAAAGGGCACAACTGATTGACTTGCTCCATCTTCAAACGCTTTGGAGTTTTGCAGGGCAAAGTATAGGAAGTACCACGTTTAACCTGTTTGGGTTCATTTCAAACCCATCACTTTGTTTCATTGTTTTTATATGACTTTCTAAATAATCACAACAATGTAGTCTTGACATAATTTCCTAATTTGTTGCTTTGTAGTGGTGCCCTCGTGCGAATGAATTATCAGTATAATGATGGGAAATCCTCAAAAATCTTTTCTCTGCGAGCACAAATATAGACTTTAGAGAGAAACCCGGGCACAGTAGTTGAAGTGCACAGGGACGAGGTGTGAAGTAGCCTGTGGAATTCGTGGGTTTTCAGTCATTAGCTAGGCCTTGGCTGTCCGGCAAACAGACTAGGAATGTGAGCATTATACTGCCTATGGGGCCATATTACAGCTGTGTTCTCTCATAAGCCAGTCGGGTCTGTGGAAGGGGCAGCACCCCCCCAGCAAAGGGTGGGGAGAGGATACAGGGAGCCCTGGGGAACCCTGGGCAGATCGCCTCACGGCCATTCCCGCCGTACAGCCCTAGCGTGTCGGTCCAGGGGAGAGCTGGAGACGTGAGCCAAGACTGAAACAATCACTGGCATACCAGACCTCTTTACATAGCTCTGCTCATCCCTCGCTAATGGCCTGTCTCTGTAGGACATGAGAGGAAGTCCTTCATAATACTTGGATGCAAAAACAAAAGAAAATACAAAAAACAACATACTGATAGACACCGGGGAATAGCCGCCTCTTCCTCATCTGCCGTATTTATTCTTTTATGTTTTTTGGAGACTGTATCACGCTAATGTGTGTCTCCAATTGATTATTGGACTATGTTGTTAATTTTTATGCATTGTTCTACCTGACTGATTATAACAGTTTATCCTCACTAACCAATCAATGTGAATCAAGTCACCACTAACTAAATAGGCCCGTTCAAAATATAGATTAGCAGAAATTGTACATAAATGCACACAGCACCATTTAGTAATTGTGGTGAACAGGTAAATATAAGGTACTGGTTAAAATGATTTACAATGTTATATTAAAGTAGCACAGTATTACATGTGATAATAGTCTGTTATCACTGATGCATAATGGGTTTGCAAATGCTTTAGCTCTCCTACACATTATTATACTTATCTCACTAAATTGTAAAATGAACTGAAATAAAATGGTTAGGCTCTCGTTCTTCAAAGCACATTTCTCATATTTCAAGGTAATCTAAACTGTTTTTTTTTTTTTCTTTGAAAGAAGAACTTCTATTACCACAGACTAGATATAAACTGAGGTACTAAGTCACTGGTTGGTCCGTTGTTAGTGTTCTGGTTGCTCAGTGGGTAGCCAGGCTGAGATGCAGGAGTGTCCGGGCTCCAATCCCAGCCCAGCTCCCTGGCATTGTATATGGCTGCCCGCTGCTGTCCCCACGGGTATGGTAAAATGCAAAGTAATTTCCCTATGGGATTAATAAAGTGCTGTTAAAAAAAGGTCACGTGCGTTAACCTTAGATATGCCATTTTCCTGTAAATTCAATATACGCGTCACGGTGTAAGTGGTGATATTTTGATTGTCCACGTGAAGATACAGGTTAAATTTGCCTGGATGTTTTGAAATGATGTTATGGTAAACATTCATTTAAATGATGAAGATCAGAGAAGACATTTCTCTGATCTTCTCGGTTTAATATATTAAATGAATTTCTGCGATGACTTGCGAAATTATTTCTGACTTGGCGCTCTGGTTAACATGGGAATGCTGCCATCAGAATTGTTTGTATTTCGGACCATCGTTGCAAAGTGCCTGCTCAATTTGTTTCTTTCTTTCACTTGAGAACAGTTTTGTAGAGTAATAACATTGATTTTGCACGTAATAGCTGTAATCTTTTTTCATATTATGTAGGATTATTTTGTGAAAAAAGCAGACCACTTTCATTTTTCGAAAGTGCAAAAAAAAAAAATGGAGCTGCAACGGATCATCCTTTAATTCTGTTTGTCTTGTTGTTATTTAAAATTAGGGTAAATGGGGTAACTATATCAAAAATTACCATATTTAGAGAAAATAATTTTGTGGGTTGCTTAGGTGTGAACTGTGTTCAGCGTTTCACGATCCTTTGCACCCTCTAGTGGTGTTTGTTCAAATAGTTTAAATGACCATGTAAATATGATTAGTGAAGTTAGTAAAGAGTTGGTAAACTAGTTGTTTTTTTCGCAAATTAACTGTTAACATCCATTTGGAATTCAAAAATGTAAAATCTTACCTATCTGTTTTCAATAACAGAAAAAAGTTAAACAGATCATATAAAAAGCATTAAAGCTTTAACAATAGATAAATCTGGATTGAACTAAATCTGAAATTTTTATCAGTTTACATTATACAAATACGCATACGTCTGTGGTATGTACAAAGAAATGAATGACAGAAAGTTAACCATCCATTAGTTTTATGAATTTATAAGACTGTAGCAATGTTTAAAAATTAAACTCAGTTATTTTGTGGATGAGGGTTTTGCTACTTAGCGCAGCTTTAACATTTCTAAATTTTTAACTGTAGAATTGACACATATTTTACATATCGATTAAACTATATATGATATAAAGACCAGCTTTAACACAGTGAATTGCATTTACCATTTTTATTTACAGCACATTAGGTTTTCCAAACATTAACACATATACTGGGACGGGCATTCGTTTTACACATTTCTTGCACCAAGCATAATAAGAAATCAAAGTAATTTGTTTTCCTGGTACCCCCTACTGCATTTTGAAGACACTGCAGGCTAATTGGGTTATTCTGATAAAGACATAAGGCTGTCTTTGTGGGCGGTTTGCCACATTATCCATCCATCGTTCAGAGTGACAGGTGGCCTGGGGCCTATGCCATATTATCAGTGTACCTTTTCATCTCCATAAAGGGTTGGGGGAAACAATAAAATACAAAATCATTCCCAAATGTAACGTGAACAGTCACCTGTAAATGGCGTTGTTTCTTTTTCCTTGTACATAATATACAAAAACATATTCATACACATAATAGCTTTAACCCCATTACTCCCCTGTCTGTAGTGCTTTTAGACGGAAAACATACACTTCTTTTATTGTACACATGATCTCCCTGCTTTTATCTTAGATGACAAAGCCATTACACTGGATTTATTTTCTAACATTAACACACAATCCTCTTTACATACAACATATTAAATCACTTTGTATCCCTAAATAAGGACTTTGTTCAGCAGTTCTTCCACAATGTTCAGACACAAAAATAACCATTTTCACTTATATGAGGAAGGAATTGTTTACTAAACTGGGAACGTTTAAAACAGTGACCACTAATAAGATGTATAGCCAAGTAGCAACTGTAAAGGCCAGTGGGGGGGTGTTTCTCTCCATATAGCTTCTGAACAACCTAAACTCTTCCCTACTCATAACGGACCTTGGCTGCATTTACATTTTCGGGGTCCACATACAGTGCTGGCTATCTTGGTTCCCCAGCTTGTAGGTTTTGACAGTTGCCGTTTCATTTTAGCCATATTTCTGGCGTCCAATGAGAGATTCAGTGTGTTTAAAGTGAACTTAAAAAAAAAAAATTAAAATTAAAAAAGTCAAGCATTGCATTGACTCAGTTCATGAGTGTTGCCTTTTATCAGTCCACCAATAGCTACTGTATACAGAAAATGAGAGGAAATCCAGATGTAATATCCTGCCAGAAAAAAAAATATCTTCAAAATATCTCACAAATCCAATTCTGGTAAGAATGTCTGTTTGTCTCTCTTTGGCAAAAGTGCACAGTCATCTTCTTCATATGTTCCACAAAGGTTTCAGATGACAGAAGAAGACAGAGTAGGCCTTCAAAGCAGCAAACTCACAGGTAAGTGACTTGTATGCTCCTCTGTTAACAGCGCAAACCTGTGAGCTACGAGCAGTAATAAACAGGAAACATTTTTAAAGCTACCAAGAGCAGTCTCCCTTCAGCCTAGGGCCTCAGAAACCTCAGAACCTTGGAGCGCAGGAATCGAATGAAGGACTTCGGGAACATTTCCCTGGACTCCTGAGCAGTATAATTGAAGAAGTTCTGTGGATGGGCCAGTACATCAAACAGGGCTCTCATCAGCTTCTTGTCCTGGGGAATAAATGTCAGTTAAGCTTAAATGTCACTTGAGATTTTTATGACAGCAAAATCAGAGCTGTCCTGTACATTTATTATGTTAATCAGTTATATTTCCAGTTCCCGACATATCCAGTAGGTGGCAATGTTATACCACTATTTACAGTCGGGTCTCCATATTCGCGGATTCTGTATTGAGAAATAGTATCATCGCGTTTTCGACATTGATTACTATTGTATACTATTTTGCTAGCTCTCACAACAGTATAAAGTTTTCATGCATTTAGAAATACTGGTTTTGAATGTTACAAAAATTTGTAAAACACAGTTACAACCTTTAACACAAACGTTTTTTTTTTGTTAATTCTAAGCGATTGCACAAGTTTAAGTATAGATTAAGTAAGTACAGATATAACCCGTGAATAAAGAGACCCGACTATACCTCATTTTACTGCGTGATATATATTTGATTTAATAAATATATATTATACACACGTTGTGTCTACAATTAACGCTTATAAAATAATTTATCTCACTTTAAGTATTTCTTGGTGATTCTCTGATGCGTACAATCTGCCATCCCGGACAATGTCTTCAATTAATTCTTGGTAATCTTCTGCAATTATATACATAACAAAATGTAAAATAATAATAATAATAATATTAATAACAACAATAATAATTAAATGCGTAAGTACGTCAAATACAGCAGTTACTATACATATAAAACAAACAGTTAAATTTTAACTCTAAAGACTTAACTTCACGGTTAAATGTAATTTACAGGATCACAGCTGTACCATCTATTGTCTCAAAAATACAATTCTAGGTATTTACTTAATTTTAACATTTCATAATCATATATTCCGTAATCTGGAGCTTGATGGAGGCTACTTTATACACTAGGAGCCATCAGCCTCACCATCGTAGGTTACGTAGGGCACCTGGAAGCCCTTCCCACTGTTGCTCTCGTTGGACCTGAACTGGATCCACAGCCTCTTGGAGCGCGACGTGAAAGCGATGGGCCGCTCGTACGTCTGGCACGTCTCGTAGGTCGTCACCGAGTTGGGGAAAGCTGTGGACACAAGTAACAAATTATCACTCTCGCTTAGCGAGGGTCAGTTCACACGATCCTCTCGCACAAGAGAAGTCATTAAGTTTTACGGTTTGTCTTAAGTTCACTATTGTGTTTTAGTGGGCAATGATACCGATAATTCCGTGACGAACAAAAACGAGCCCTTCTAATCTCATTGCTAACGTTCATTATTTCGTCACCAGAACTTCAAAGTGTAAGAGATGTGGCATAATACTCCACGTAAACAACTAATATGTTTAAACGGCCTACTCCCGGTTCTACTCACGACTTCTCCTCATTACTAGGTAATCTCCACATTCGTCTTCAATGGGGAGGTATATCTCTGGGACCACAATGAGAATTCTTCTCTTGGGAGGGGGGTTGATGGTCCAGGTGCACTCTATATTGGCAGGGTAATTCCCAGGATAATTAGGGGACTCGATGTAACCGGTGAAGTCTCCCAGCTCTCCTCCACAGTGCCTATCTGTAAAATGACAGCAGAGGGTCAGTCTGCAGTCTCCGCTCATCTTGCTAACTGTGCTAACGGTGGGTTATCCAATGGCACAGAGACAGAACAACTACCCTCATCGTGCACATGGCTGATGCTCACAAGGATCCTTACGCATAGGAGAACACCCATGCCAAAGAAGATCAAGTGTGTTTCACTGAAATATGCATTGCTGCCATAATAGGAAGCAAACAGGAGGAACAGCACTGATATATGAAGCCCTGTCCACTTTAATGATGCTGGCATGTCCCATGGTTGAAGACAGTTCTTGCATTTGGGTGCATAGTATGAACAACAAGGTGTGCTTCTGCATTCTTTTTTTGCAAACAGCATTAAGGAGTCGTTATGCACCCTTTGTGCTTTCAGCCCTAATGTCTGATGATACATCATGTTAATGAAGGCTCTTGTTTGCTAGATGCATTTAAATGGTTGCATATCTTGGTCAAGCAGCATTTAAGTATTTCAACAGCCGTTTCCATAGTGAGTAGAGCACAGGTGTTTCTGGACGTACTCTTGCACTGAGTGATGTTCGTGGAGCCATCGAAGTCTGTGGTGGTGTTCCCTGGGCATGCCACACAGAAATTCTGCCCAAATTCTCCCTGGTAAGACCCCAAGGGGCACCTGATGCAGCGGTGGGTGCTGGTGTTGTAATAATGCCCAGGTGAACACTGAACTGCAGGGAAACAGACAGGTGAGTTTTATTATTAATATATACCTGTACAGAGATCACCCTGTCTACAGATGGTTACTTTTGTTGACTAAATCTGTAAAAGTACACCTGCTTTGTTAGGGCCTTTTCAAAAAAATCTGTGGCTACGGTTACTGGTGATTTCTAATGCTTTAAAATTCATGTTTGATGGTTTGAAGTAGCACTGGTAGAAAAAATTAAATAGCCATAAAACAGGAAAAGATCATATATGAAGCTGGGTCATTTTTCCTTTGCTCAGACCTTGAACATTTGACCTCTCTGACCTTGGAATGGTGGCAATTGCATCACCTTTAGTATCGCAGTCCTGAAAGGAAACAGCCCCAATGTGCTTGGTAACGAGGTTCCCCCCGCAGGAGAAGCAGGAGGTGCGGCCTCCCTCTGGCTGGTAGGAGCCCAGGGGGCAGTGGGAGCAGGGAACGAAACCGTCGTGAGAGTACTGTCCAGGAGGACACTGACCTTAAGGAACAGGAGAGAACAACGCCAGTGTAAACTGCTCACCATTGTTGTATTACCCCCACAGAACAGCCTCGGACTGAATTTCAACAAAGTGGCTCTGACTGAGATTCGATAACTCTCTTTGTTTAGTCTGCTTGGAAAAAGCGGGAGATGGAATCTGTATTTCAGCTGTTAACTGGCTGAGATAGTAGTGTCTTTGGAACCAAAACACTGTGGATTATTTCAGAGCTCTTTTCTGCCACAGAGTCAGAGCCCCTGTTTTGTGGGATAGGTGACTCCTGCATCTGAAAGATCTCTATCTCAACATGTTTAACTTCCTGTGCATTTGGGAGCAACACAACGGGACTGTTTCAAGACCCAATTTGCTGATACTCACTGCAAGTGTTTTAGGAAGATCCAAAGGGGTCATGCAGCAACTGCCATAAAAAACAAACATCCTTATCCTGTGTTATTTAAATAGCTTAAAGTCTTAGGATTTTGCCTGTGCATACAGCTTAATTCTCACTGAACCACTTTCATCAAGGATGTAAAAAAAAATTCCCTTCTGAAGTTTCAGCTTGCAATACTCTGATCAAAAGACTCGTGTCTTAACCACAAATTCACAATGTCGCCATGCCAGACAGTGTTTTTATAAGTTGATCTGCTTCCAACCTCATAACTCCTTAGAGAATTTTTACCTCCGCACTCTGCAATATTTCGAGCCCCCGCTGTCCAGTGATTGCTGGCCCCTTCTGGTCCAGGGCAAGGCTCACAAGACACCTGCCCTTCCTCATCTTGGTATGTCCCAGCTGGGCACAGGGCACACCTCCCCTGCTCGCTGTCGTAGTACATTCCAACACTGCAGGTCACTGGGTGGGGACAGACAATTGAAGGCAAAAGGGTGAACTGGGGGAGCAGAATTAGGCTGTTTATAGGAAGGACGCTGCAAGCTGGACTGAGGCAGCCATGGATAACAGAAATCACGCATTGATGCTACCCATCCAAAACTGCCTTGGGAATCAGCATCAAACGTCTTCTTGCACTACACAGAGCAGCAGTCAAGGAGCATGGGCGGCACGAACGAGACCTTCTGCCAAAATAAGCAATGAACATGCAGCAGCTGAAATCCAGTTTGGGTTTCTCACCTAACGTGCAGCTGGCTAACATTTTAACAGTGCTGTTATGTTTACATAGTTACAGACCTGCTGTAAAATTTTAGCAGAATGGTACACAGAGAACAAATTTATTATTATTATTATTATTATTGATTGGTTTTTTGTTTCCAGTTTTGACAAGCATTATGGGTGTTATTTCAGTTTTTGAATTCATGTCATGAGCAAAAAGATGCTGTGAAATTTTTATATGCACGTTATGACCCGTTACGGGTGTAAGAACAGACACAGACACACAGTGCAACACAGCTAGTGAGGTAGTAAAAAAATGTAACCACCAAAGAGTAAACAAATTTAGTTCTCACATTAATTGTAAAATTCTCTAAAACACAGAAACTGGAGCCTCTCCGATGCTTAATGGCATACCTGTTATATGTGCCTCAGTAAACTGTTTGGCTGTCAGAAGAAAGAAAATGTAATTCTCTCAGGAACAGTTCATTTTTTCCACCTTTTGTTTATCCTGAAAGGCTCTGAAGAACCACCATCACATTGTCTCTGAGTGCTTTTATTTGATGGAGGAGGGAGATGGGGGGAGAAGAGAGAGAAAGAGAGAAAAAAAATCCTTGAAGCCTTTCAAATGCAAAGGGAAGACTGTATAGAGCCCTCGAACTGATGGCCCCAAAGAGGTTTAAAGAAGCTCTCAGCGCCTTTCAGTTCCCCAGCCCCTGCCCATTTGATGACATAGGCAAACGCTGTGGTATCACAGTGCTAAGCAGAGCCCAATAAAAGGGTCAGCCTTCTAATTCTCCTCATTCTCTTCTTGCGACGTTGCTCCCCGCTCCTCCGCAAAAGAGGCACAAACAGCTGATGCTAATTGATTCCCATGGTGCCGCCAAAGTCACCGGCCGGGGTCACGCGGAGCGCCCCCCCGTACCAAAGGAGGGGGGTGGATTCCGGCACTTAAACCGCCCGCTTGAATAAACAGCGCTCCAAAATGTGTCCCTCACCGAAAACAAACAGGCTAACAAGCCAGTACAACGTTTACAAAAAGGAAAAAAAGCAGGGAAAACCTCAAACTGTGTTGGCAGTACAGCGACACTCACGACTCACACTACATGTTTGTTTTTGGTGGCTTTTTAAAATCTTTTGTTTTCTTTTTCCTGCCTCTATACCTCTATTCAGACGCCCCCTATTATCACCCCTCACTCTCTGACAGGGGTTTCTGCAAAGCTTATGTACGTGAAGTAAACAATGCAGTAATATTCCATAATAACTTTTGTTATAGTAAACCACTTCTGAGGTCAGACAACTTGGCAGAACCTGCGTAGCCTCACTACATTTGGGAAATGTTATAACAAAAATGTGAGAGTCCTATATGGGCCTCAAGCTGACTTCTCCAAGAGGCCCGATACATTTAGGCCGCCCTACCGTTCCCACAGCAGGACCCATTTTCACTAGGATTTACAGTGGAGTGGGCAAACTGAAAGAGCTAAACTGAAGTGAGGGAGCTCTAAGTCAGTGGGGGATGGGAGCAGGAGAGAACAGTTGGGAGAAAAATATATCGTTTCTCTGGCTGAGGGTCCCATTAAAGGTCTGCATGAAGTGCACACCGCGCCTGTGCCAGTCTGCCCTGTCTTGTCCCGACCATCTGATTGCTATGTGGTGATGCCAGGACCAGGTCATAACAGGACCGAAAATGTATACGTGTCTGTAACGTGCATCGCAAAGGTCTGGACTTTAGATTTGTGGTCCTTTTTTGCTGGTACAGTTTTATAGTTTTAATACCTGCACTATATTCTCCACCAAAGTCAGATTGAGTGGAGCTAACTGTAACCCTATAATCAGGAACCCTCTAGACTCCAAACAAACACACTTGTTTCTCGCTCCAACTTAGTAGCTCTGCTCTGGCGATCCCTCAGGTGTTACCAGGGCTGGGTCCACAAGAAAAGGTGTAACTGTTAACTGTCGCCATTTTTTTTTTTTCTGCAATTATCTGATCGAGTAACACCAGTATGTTAGAAAAACAAAGATTAAAATAGAGACTTGATTTGTTGTTAGCTGAAGATTCTAAAGTTGTCATAACCCACAATCTTATGAAATTAAATAGAATGTGCCAAACTCTGTTATAGTTTGTAGTTTTGTAGTTTGATACTTCTTAGCATGAACTAGTAGAAACCACTTGCAGTTGACCTCTGGCAACACTACTGCCATTAATTAGTTATTTGCTATAACTGATGAAGTAAAATGCGCCACGGCGTTTAGACATCAGTTGCGGCCTCATTGGTTGCAGGGCCGGTGGTTAGCATTCATTTTAGCATTCATTTAGCACTCACCACACTTCTTGTCTAGTAGCATCTCTCCAGTCCCACAGATACCAGTCACATCAGCAGCCTGGGCCGCTCTGTTCCCAAGCTCGTACTGGGAGCCAGCGACATGCAGGTGGAAATGCTGTCGGTTAATGGACTTGCGCAGGGTGCGGATAGTCTTGCGCAGCCGCTTCTCAGACCTCCGGCGCACGCAGGGCATGTCGCAGCCCTCTGCCAAAGCAAAACACACCTTGCCAAATCTAAACATTCTCACAGGGACACACTGCTGACTGAAAGCAGGGTATCTTGGTGGCCTGGTTCAGTGGATAGAACTGCAGGCTGGGATGCGGAAGTCTTCTGGTTCAAATCCCAGCGCAGCCACCAGCTGTGTCCCTAAGCAAGATACTCAGCAATAGCTCATTGTAACATATGTGAAATGTTGTAGGTTGCTATGGATAAAAGAATCTGCTAAATAAGTAAATGTAGGACACAACATGGTGTTAGTGAACACACAAACTCCAATACTTATTCCTTTAGCACTCCAGAGCTAACAACATTAGCTCTCCTCCATTTTTGTCTGGCTTCATTCATTTGTATTAATTCTTATAGTTTCTTCTTCAATATCTGCAATTTCTTGTGTAAAGCGCTTTGAGGCACATTGTTGTGAAAGGCGCTATATAAAGATAAATTGAATTGAATAGGAGACGTGATACTTCCAAACACTTCATTTCGACATCAGTTTGATGCTATTGGCTTCTCGTGGCAGGCACAGCTACGCAAAACTGACCTGTCGCCTCCTCTGGGTTCACGTCCAGCTCGAACTCGGCCATGATGGAGGAGATGTCCACCTCCCCTGCCTTGCGACCATGACGGCTACGCATCCAGCGGTCGGAGGAGCTGCAGCGCAGACTGACAAAACTCAACTGGATGTTCTCTGTGACGGCTGCTTTTTGGCCTGTCGGCAAACAGACGTGTAGACACACAAACACATGTAACCACATGACTACGACTGTGTCTGATGTGTAAACTGTGACACATCAAAAGAAAATCCAGATCAAAGAAACATCATATAGAAACTTCAAAATGTTTTTAGACCCTTTGGAAACACACCCTGAATCTAGTCTCAAAAAGCTCGTTTAACTTCAAAGTGGGAATAAATAAAAACATTTCCATACAACAACACAGAAGTAAAATAAAAACTAATTCCTTGGTGTAGCTTGTGAAATACTGTTCACTCCTTCCATGATCTTGTTGCAGTTAGTTTTGTAAGCAGTGAGAGTTCTCTAATTTTCTCCTAACCCTGAATTTTTTTATAACGGCACCAAATATGTAAAAGGCAAAATTTCTTCAGGGAAAGAACATAAATGAAGCTGTGTGCTCAGTGAGAGCAAAAAGCAGTTTCTGACTTGCATTGGTTTGTGTTGTAATCCGTGAATAACGTCAAAAGCTGAACACATTGCTCAGCACTCAGCTCTGCAGTGTGTGTTTTTTGTTCCATTTGGGGAACTTTCCTCCTTTGCATTTAACACGCAGATTTAACTCTCAAAACGTGTCCAAAACATTTTATTTCTTCACATTACACGTCCACATTAAACAATCCAGATTTAGTGCCTTACTTAATGGTTCAACAGCAGTATCCAGATTTAAAGTGCAGCCACCTGGGTTGTTTACTGGTCTTCTATACCTGACAAAGCAGCATTCATGCCCTTTTTCAGCTTCTCCTGACTTCTTTTCAAATTGCACTTTCCTGGGCCTGACTTAAAGGTAGCTGTGGTTTTAATCCGTGGAAGACTTAGCATGTCAGACCCTATAAGGAGAAGGATACAGTGAAATACTGTTTACCTTATAAGAAAGCAGCACTTGCTAGCCAAATTGCAGGTTATGTAGGCAGCAGTCAGCAAAACAAAAGTAATACATTGTTGATTTTGGGTGCCTATCTGATGTTTTTGAAAAAGGAGAAGAGACTGATGGTGATCTGCAGAATGGGTGTACATGCCTGAGCAATGACTTCCGCTTTCATTTCTTTGTGCTCCAGTGAAGCAGGGTTGTGGCATTCCACAAGTCACTGTGTAGGAATCCTCAGTCCCTGCGATGGACAGAAACATAGATAAACACGGGGCAGACTGAACGCAGGAAATGGAACAGCTGACAAGTTTAAACATGAGCCGCTGCTGCCGGATGACATCTTTTTTACCGCTGTTGATGTGAACTTGAGACTGGCAGGTCAGGAAGCAGTGGTCACCCCCTTCCAGCTTGCTGCAGTTCAGTATGGGTTTAGCGGGTGCTTTTGTGGACGGCTCATCATCTGCTTTTAAGAAGGACAAAATAACAACAGGCTATAGTCTTTCTGGAAGTGCATGTATACCAGGGTGCTAGTGTTGGAGAACCGAGTGCAAAATCGTGATCAAGAGATGTAAGATATACAACTTCACGTGCAGTTGTGAAGAAAAATGACAAAATATCACTTAGGTTTCCAGGCACTGAATTTAGGAATGGTCAAGCGTTTTACACATGGACCCAAAAGATGACGTGGAGGATGAACAAAGATGACAACCTTCCAATGGCTCATACCAATGCAGTCCTTCTTGTTCCAGTGTAGCTTGAAGCCTGGATGACAGTGGCACATGAAGCCCCCCATGGTGTTCTCACAGATGTGCTCACAGCCCCCGTTATTCACGCTGCACTCGTCGATGTCTGAGGACAGGACAGGTGGGTGGGAGTGAGTGGATATGTTCCCATTCACTCTACTGCATTTACACCCTTTCTACACTTTTGAACATTGTTACTTTTATACATGCAAAGGATGCCAGAGCTCTCTGTCTCCTCACTGACGGCCTTACCGCCACAATGCGCCAGTCCATACAGGGTGTAGCCTTTCCTGCACACGCATTCATAGGTCCCGGGGGAGTTGACACACATGTGTCCACAGGTCCTCTCAAAGAAGCACTCGTCCACATCTGCAGCGCAGGACGGACGGTGATCAGTACTGCTATGGGTCCACACTCCGCTGGCCATGTGTGGACTTTACCACACCCAAGCACATGGCTACAATAAATCTTCATACTGTCTAACAGGAGAGATTATGCATTGCTGATAGCTCCCTTGTCCCATTCAGCACTGAAGCAGAGAGCATTCCAGCGGTGGCTGTATCAGGGTGGAAATCTGTACGTTCTACAAAAACTTGTTTTGAAGTCACCTCCTCTAAATGTTAAACGTCTTCGCTGAAAGGAAGCCAGCATATCTGCACTGCTGCCGTTTGTAGGTGTGTGTGTTTTTTTTTTTCAGCGTGGGCGTGTAAACAACGGCGATGCTCACCCTGGCAGGACCGCTCATCGGTTAGTAGCTTGAAGCCCTTCCTGCAGCCGCACTCAAAGCTGCCCACGGTGTTCCGGCAAAACTGCTGGCAGCCGCCGTTATGGAGTTTGCACTCATCTATGTCTGAGAGATATGGAATTGTGGTAAATGCTCCATTTACTGGCACACGTCAACCCTTATTATTTATATTAATTGCAAGGCTTCAATGCATATGGTCGGATAACAGATGTTTGTAGTCTGTTTTGAAAGATCACACCCATTGCTATACAGGTAGTCCCCGACTTACGATGGAGATGGGTTCCGATGACCCCGTCGTAACTTGAAAATATCGTAAGTCAACACATGGCCAAAACACCAAAAACACAGAAAAAATATGCGCTCTAACACCGAGACAACTGAACTCTGGCGAGAGTGAGACATCTCACAAGGCGGGAGATGCGTACATCTCGGCAGCGTCCCAACCTATTGTACCGCACACGCTACTACGTTTGCCTGTGTCACGAAAAATGAAATATTTTTACAATTTTCTTGTATCACCATCGTCATCTTAATATCAAAAAATCACAAGTCAAACCATCGTAACTCGGAGACCGTCTGTATAATGCATAAAATTTAACATCAGGCAAACGGTATTTGAGTCCTGTGCACCTCCAATGCTGACCTTTGCATGTCTTGTTGTCCGGCTGCAGGGTGAATCCCACGGGGCAGCTGCAGCGGACGCCTGTGGAGGTGTCCTTGCAGGTGCAGTCGCAGCCCCCGTTGTTAACTGCGCACGTCTCTGAAAGGTACCAAAAGCGCCCTGAGCTTGTGGAGACCGGCCTACGCATCACCCGCATGGCATAAATTCACACTCGCCTTCAGTTCTGTTACCAGAGAGAAAACTTACTACACACACATAGTCTACGGCTGATTAAATGTGGTCACAGCACCACCTTTCGCACCCCAACGCCTCCCAAATTATTTATGCTTCCACACTGTCAGTACCATTTTCAGTTTACATGAAAATACCTAAACTTGCTTAATGCTTTCATTTTCTTACCTGACAGGAAGGTTTTACAAAACTGCTGACTGTCTATTTTGATCAAAATTTAACTTTTTGCATTTCCTTTTAACACAAAAAGGCAAAACTAAATCATTTTTTCCATGGCATTTCATACTAATTACAGAGAGAATGCTCCATATTGTTCCCGAGTCTGAATTAAGTGCCTTTTTGCTCCAAATACAAACACATATATAATCTCATTGAAATTTCAAGCATAGAGATTACATGGCTTTGAGCTCCAGATCAACATGACCTCTCTTGTAGCTTTTGCCTGTAACAAAAGCGCTGATATTTCTGCGTGAAATTGCACCAGGCACATAAGGACCATTCAACTTTCGGTCAAGAATTGTTCCACTATTCGAGGAAGGTAAATCAGTCCAAAATTAAATGAAAAATGCCTTTCCTGGAAAGAAAAACTTTTGAATGATTTCAGCAGCTTGGTTAGTTTTGATATATTTTCTGTGGTGTCAATTTATCCATATTTTCCATATGACCAAAGCAATAACTGCTTGTGGTCTGTTTGCAGTTCATTTCTTTAGTCAGTTCTGAAGGTCCTTTGAAGACTGAAATTCCACTGTAAGGCAAAGACAGCACAGTGTAGGCTGTTATTATCTGTCTGCAAAGATCTATAATTAAACCATTTCTTAAAAATAATCAGGAATGCTATTTATAAAATGTTTTAATGCAGTTTAAAGCACAGAAAATGAAGGCCTCATGTATATGTTGTACTTTTGAGGATTGTTTTTTTTTTTTTAATCTTGCTCTCAGCGGAACACTCTGTATGTCTCACAGTTTTTCCAGAAGAAGTTAAACCATAGATTGAAAAGACTGAAATGAGTTTTACTTGGTTAAAGCACTGGCCATACAATTTATATATAAATTGTCTCAGTCTTTGAACAATTAAAATACCTAAACATCAAGCAAGTTAAAATTATAACAATACAAAACATTTCACTGATTTAGACATAAGAAAGTAGAGTATTTAAATACATTATTATCATCTAAAATCTTGTACAAAGTTAACAAAGAAAACCAGTAGAAAATGAGCTTTGTGCTATGTGTGTAAACTCATTAAGTAAATTAGCCTGACAAGTGTTTCTGGAGAATTTTGAGGTAAATACAACTAAAATTAAAGAAAATTTTATTTATAGCTATTCTATAACAACAGTTCAAAGAGCAGAGGTTAGTGTCCCAGGTGAGACTGTGTGGGAGGTGACAGAGCTCAGGTACATTAGCTTGCAGGTACTGGTGGAGCATGGTCAGTGAAAATTACCCATGAGGAGTCGCCGCTTAACCCGCTTGTCCACTTCCGCGAGCAGCGTGGTGTTGTGTTCAGAGGGCTCTGCTGCAGACTCGTGCTGTTCTGGAGTGAGAAGACAGGGAGGGGTCAGCCGCCAGGAACTGTGCACACAGTCACGCTAACACAGGTGTGCACTAATACACGCTCACAGTCATGCTAGCACAGGTAAGCACAAATACACACACACATGGTCACGCTAACACAGACGTACAAAAATACACACGCATGGTCATGCTAACACAGATGTACAAAAATGCACACACACAAACACATGAACACAGGTGTGCACAAGTATACACACACAGAATCACGCTAACACAAGTATGCACAAATACACAGGCACACAGCCAGAAATGTGCCAGGGGTCTCTGAACATTAAAAAAAAAACATGAACATGACACAGCTGGAGTCATTTTCAGCTCTCATATGGACAAGCAAACTGACACGTTAATAACAGTGTATCCCTGGCTGTTAACATGAGAAAGAGAAGCCAACACCAGCCCAAGTTCACTGTTTCTTCATTCCCCTGAGTGTAACCAATCACCTGTTTACACTTTCACCACGCAGCCGACATCACGCCTGTGTGAGATAAAGCAGCACCTGAGGACAGCATCAGTATCGGTAAAAAATGTGTGCGATTTTAGATCCAGCAGGCGGAGCACGGGAAGATAATCGTGGAAGGCCACACAGGCGCCTGCGGGTGCAGGCACGGCCCCCAGGGCTCCGGCAGGCTGCCCCTTGCGTTTCGATCTCTATCGCACCACTGGGTGTGGAAACGGAAGGGCCAAAAAAACGACAAAATACGCGAACAGGCACGCAAGACAGAGGGGAATCTTTTAAAGGCTGAGAAGTGGATGCAGTGTGCTCTCCCATGTCGATACAGAGTAAAATGGTGAAAAATGCACGTGCAGGGCTGGAGACTACAGGTGTGGCCAGGGAGACTCCTCACAGATTATAATACTATTTTGTGCACAATGTCATTAACATTAAAATCTTTAAATGGGAAATGGGGATTTCTATACCCCACTACGTTTGCCTAGTCTAATACGTAATCAAAGTACGGATCGCAGTCAATAATTTAATGAACCGATGTGGAATTCTCCACAAAAGCAATATACAGTAAACGTTTATCTAAAGTTTCTGTTATACCAGAGCCGCATTCCAAACGATTGCCCTGTTTTCTTACCTACACAGGATCTCCCATCAGAATGCAAGCTGTACCTCACATGGCACCTGCATACTGGACCTTGGTCAGTGTCTTCGCATACGTGTTGGCAGCCACCATTGCCATGGTTGCAAGTTACTAGGCGACAACACACAAGCAATATCATATTTTGTCAGCGTCCTTAACACTATGCCTCCTTCTGGGATAATGAATATACTTTCAACTGCAGCACCAGTAGTATTTTTGTCTGAGATGAGAAAACACGTACAGATGCAGGCCCTCTGGTTCTTGGCTAACTCAAACCCAGGCCGGCACTCACAGGCCACGCCCCCCTTAGGTGTTTCCTTGCAGATGTGAGCGCAGCCGTGGTCTTTATTCATGCAGCTGAGCCCCTCTGCGGAGAGGAGAGAGACACAGACAGAACATCGTGAGACACTGAAATAAGGCAGAGTGAGATAAAGGCAAAGCATCCAAGGTTGGACCTAAAATAATATCAGGGGCTTGGGTGTGCCCTGAAAGCCCTTGTAATGTAATGGGCCTATATGCAAGAAATTAGTTAGTCATTTAGCAGATGCTTTTATCCAAAGTGACTTATAACATCTTATATGCGTGTTACAATGAGCTAGCACAGCGTGTCTTGCTCAAAGACACACCGGGTGGCTGGGCTGGGATTCAAACTGGGAGGCTTCTGCATCCCAGCCTGATGTTGTATCCATTGTGCCACCTCAACAAATAAATAAATATATGTGATTTAACTCAAATGTTTAGTATGGTCGTTGAGGTCATTTGGTCATCTATTAACTGAATTAATTAGGGATGAACTGTATCAATTACTGCAGTAAATAAATTGGACATTGTCCAGTCAATTTTGTAAATTTTAACCACTATTTAAAAAAAATAGTTAGATCTGAACAAATTAATACACCAGCTTTTGTTGTCAAGAATGTAAAATCAGCAGTGCACCTAATGACGGCGCATGTTGACTGACTGTAGTTTTATCGGCACGTGCCCAGAAGGTAGAAAGGTCTCACACAGGAATCGTTACAAACACACTCTCCCTGCAGGTCAGCTCCACAGAGCTCCCTGTGTGCTGGAGCGTGCGATGATGGTGCGACTGTCCGGGCCCGCTCGGGCCATTCAGCCCCCATCTAAGTGCTGCACACTAGCTAGACGCACAGCAGCACATGGAGAGGGTCAATGCAGTGTTATTCAAGCATATCGGGGGGGGGGGGGGGGGAATTGG
>JABJVR010003086.1:0-16419 GCA_025773905.1 Chitala chitala | reverse complement strand
TGGTACAAGCAGTGTTTCCTCTAAGGATAGAATTGCTGGTTCAATGGTTAACATTACCACATATATGGCAGTTTTGTTGGTTTGTTGGTAAATAAAAGATAAATCATGATCTGTATCATGAATCATGATTGTTGATGTATTTTGGGCACATCTCCCACCTGTTGTACTGGAACACTAAGGATGTGGGGACCCTCTCGGGGTAGTGGGACGTGCCGTAGCCATTGGTATGTTCTGCTGTTGTACGTGACCTGGGTTGTGCTCCCACAGGTATCAGCAGTCGTTCCATGGCGTGGACCTCTCCTCTCTCCGTGCGGCTGCTGTTGATGAATACTTTCGGCAGCCCATTGTGGTACGCAGGCAGGCTCCGGGGTGGCGTGAAAGGGACAGGGAGGTTGTGCTCCCAAAGTTATGATGTATGAAAAAAGTATCAGGCCCCTTATTGAGTAGCAGAGGCTAAACTTTGCGTAGTTGCTGCTATTTTTCTTGCGTGGTTTGCATTTAGAAGGTGTGCTGTGTCAGCTCGTTAGTTAATTGGAACTTGGAGCAAAAAGTCCCTTTAACTCATAATATTTTAAAAATCTGGTTTACCTGTAAAGCCAAAGGAGGGAATCTGCATAATGTAGATCAGCAGTTCTCAGTGTTCTTCTGTTTCCATAACCCTTCTTCAAATATTTTTTGTGTAGTACCCCTTAAAGTTTTTAATGTGCATTTGGTAATTTATAAAAGTAATTGTTTAAAAATAATTTCTACTCATGTTGTACTTTTCTGAAGTACCCCTTTTGGAATCACTGTTCCAGAAGGGCTAAATTGACACTTCAGGCAAAGTTGGTTAATACTACTGTAATCAAGTTGACATGTACAAATACAGGGGTTGGATATCCTAAGGTGAAAATTTACATGAAACACATTTAACCTGTACATTCGTACATCCGTACATATTGCTGCCAATAAGTAGTTCAGCCGCACCCCGTGACATTATCAGGAGTCTACCTGTCCAAGAAATGGAGCAAAATAGTTTTGGCATGTAGCCCAAAACAGAAAGTATAGAAATTTGAAAGCTGAAGGGTTAATTCCTTTATTTCAGGTTACTGTTAGGTTACCTTGTGTTTGTAATAAGATCAAAGATTTAGTGGCCCATTCACACACAAGCATGGCAGAGATGCTAATATTTAATTTGATACCTACTGTTCTTTTACCTTTGACCAAGGTCTGCGTTTTTACAGATCTGCCTTTTGTTTCCCTTCTTTCAGGATACCTTCGATATTCGAATTCTCATGGCCAAGTCTGTGAAGTACACTGTCAGTTTTGTAGAGGCCAAAGAAGAGGACTTGTACCGGTTTGTGCTTTACTAATACCCAGATGTTATATCTTGGATTTGTGTTGTTTACTTACTGCAATAATTTAATAGCTGCATTATATACTGCAGGCGTAATAGAGTTTTTGCGCCTGGTCATGTGACTGAGCCCATCTGTGTTGTTACTCTCAGGATAGAGATCCCATTCAAGTTCCACATACTCAGTTCTGGCTTGGTACATGGATTTGCTTTCTGGTTTGACGTGGCTTTCATCGGTTCAGCGTAAGTAAATTCTTTATGGGCATTAAGCATTAAGTGTCCAGAGTTTAGACAGGTTCTAGATGAAGAAAATATTTGCACAGCAAGTTCAAGAATGTACATAAAACTTGCTTCCATAGCCTTACTGAACATGGGTAGAGGTGTCAGTTAAAGAGCACACTTGACTTGCAGTGTGACGGTGTGGCTCTCCACGGCCCCCACGGAGCCCCTCACCCACTGGTACCAGGTGCGCTGTCTGCTGCAGTCTCCTCTTTTTGCCAAAGCTGGGGACACAATGTCTGGTACAGCCCTGCTCATTGCTAACAAGAGGTAAAACTCCCATGTCTAACCCATGTTCTGTGCATTACGAGTCATGTTTCCTGTACTAACCGTTTGCTTTTCCATGCCTTCATAGACAGAGTTACGACATCAGTATTGTTGCACAAGTAGACCAGACAGGTTCCAAGTCCAGCAACCTGTTAGACCTGAAGAACCCTTTCTTCAGGTACATGTCTTCTGTTGCTCTGTCATGTGTGTTCCTCCCTCCCATGATGTCTGTGGTAAGTGGGTGGAGCCTGACTTTGTCATGTGTTTACCAGGTATACAGGTTCCACACCTGCACCTCCACCTGGCTCACACTACACTTCTCCTTCTGAGACGATGTGGAGCTCCGGAGGGACCTATAACATGGGTCAAGGCTTGACTGTGTCAGGTATACAGGAAATGCATATATGTGCGAGCACACACGCAGTCTATATGACTACATAATATTTTTTGCCTTTTATGAATTTATAGCTTTAAAGTTTTACCGTTTTTACACAGCATTATATTAAACAATTCAGACAAAGTAGTCTCAAGATCTGAGCTGACTAAACGTGGTCACAAACACTCAGATAATTAATGCTACATGTTAGTGATGTTTCTAGCATACATTGTTCAAATGAAACTGAGAAGCTGACGACTGAGTCATTGACGCCCAGTTAATTACGTCTTAATCTTTTTTGTCTGCCCCATTAATCATAAGGGATGCCTGCGGCCTATGACCTAAGCACGATGATTGGGAGCGGCACCGCAGTCTCGCACAACAACCTCGTCCCGCTTGGTATGTATAAGAATGTGGCCTCTCAGCTCAGCCTTGCAGTTAGGTAGCGAAGAACAGAACAGCTCTGAGAACAGTTAAGGCTCAGGATGCATGAGTGTGTGTCAAGTTAGCAGTGTATGCAGCAGCAGAGGTGATGTGAATAATTTCACTGTGCAGTGTAACCACTTCCCAGCCCAACTTTTCTCTTTGCTGTGTCTCCTGTAGTGAATACAGGTGTGGTGAATCCCACACACTCCAGAATGGGCTCCATCATGAGCACTGGAATTGTCCAGGGTGTGTAACTATGTCTCATACTGATTATGGTGTGTATGCACGAAGGAAAGTAGTAGTAGAAGTAACCTCCAGAAAGCAGCACTTGTAGAGCACTTTTTCACTGCAACAGTAGCAGAACTTTTGACCCTTCAAAACAGTGTCAGACTCAATGATACTATTAATGTTATTTTCCAATTGCATGAATAACCGGTAAAGACAGAGACCAACACTTTCATACATCGACAAGATATGCAAAATAGGCTCTGAGCCCAGACATGTGCTACCAAATCAAAAGTATTTTGCCAAAGTATTTCCCTGTGTGACTTGAACACTTATTGTTGGTAAAAATAAGGTTTTTCCATTAATGTCTAAAAATATTAATTTTTTATATGGATTATAATTGTAAATTGACTATAGGTGTGAAAAAAATCACCAATTTAGTATTTAGGTAATATCGCCCAACCTTAATAATACAGATATGAAAAGTCTCTTTTTGCAAATACGTTTTGATTTCTTTTCATTCCATCAACATCTTGATGAATTTTTTCTAAGTAGGTCGCGACAGAAGCCTGGGTCTCTTACAACAATAAAATAAAAAATTTTAAAAAATTATGGATCCATGGACAAATATCTACCCAGAAATCAGTGGGAAAAGGGCAGAACTGTGTGTAGGGTTTTCCCCCCCACTCTATAAGTTTCGCTACCTGTTGCAGTAGAAATGCACCCGCAGTATACAGTCACAATGTGGAATTGGTTGTTGCTCTTCCTACACTTATAATGTGGAATAAATGCTGGATTTTGCTCTTTCCACAGGAAGTTCTGCTGCTCAGTCAGGTCCCAGCAGCACCACCAGTCACTATCCCATAAACAGCCAGTTTACAATGGGCGGTCCACCCATCTCCATGGCATCTCCTATGGCAATTCCCAGTAACACTTTGCACTATGGTAGTTAGATCTTCAGCTACCAGCTGTCACCCTACAAACCACCGCCACCTGAAGAAAACCTAAAATCAGAATTGCCATTTTGCCGTGAGATCCACCTACAAATGCCACATCTTTTCATCCTCAGTTTTGCTGCCCTGCCTTTTCTATAGTGAAGCTGATGTAGTTACAGAGTCTGACCTCACGATGGCAGCATACTCCTACTAATAGAATTAAGTTTAGTCTGGGCTGTTAACGTATGTCATGTAAGCATAATGGCGTCACTCACAGACACTCGGATACAACCAGACATAGCTGTCTTGCTGCCCTTTTGCATATCAGTGTTGAGCCTGTCTTTTGGACACAGTGCACCTAGCCTCATTTAGCCTCCGTCCATCTTGCCTGACATTTTACAGTTGAAAGTTATGCAGGTTTGCTGCTCAATCCGCCCTCTAGGAAAAGGCTAGTGCCGCAGGACTGATGTCTCAGCTTGGGACTCGTGGCTCTGACACAAAGGGAAGATGAACAGTTGTACAGCACCTTGGTTAACTTTTTTTTTTTTTTTTTGTCAAATATATCCTCTACCAATCCCCTGGGTACATACTCTTTAAAGAACTGAAGTATAAGGTTGTAAGCACCTGTCTTCCTGCAGAACACTTTGCCAAAAGTATCCTGCTACAGATTGTTGCTGATGTGACCGAGTGTCAAGCTGCACGCAGAGTAGGCTGAGATGGCACGTGCAGCAGAGATGCTGAAGACTGTGGGACTGCAGCATGTGCAGCAGAGATGCTGAAGACCGCTGTGGGACTGCAGTATTTACTTCCCCACCACACCTCTCTGGATGAATTTGGGACTGCAGCCAGAGGGGTAGGACTGGTTTTTCCCCCCCTCTGTGGCATTTTTCCCACAACCTTTTTTTTTTGTGCCCCCCAGTGGGTACAAATGTATGTTGCCCAAGCAATGGACAGAGACTTGGAAAGAAACCAGTGTGGTGCTTCCAGTCACTCATGTTTTTATTTGATTTTATCTAGTAAATATCTGATAGTTTGTAGCGCTGAGTCCTTTCACAAAAAAATAAACTAAAATGCAGAAAAATTAGTGCTGGTGGTGAATGTGTTTTGACCTATGCCTAAGGCAGCTGATGCCTTGCGTGCTTGTACATAGTCAGCAATTATGGTCTTACTGCACCTGCAATAAACGTTTGAGAAAAGTTCTGATGTGCTGAAAAAAGAGTTACACCTGTGATTATACAGGGTAGGGGATGGGGAAAATGAACCTCAGATGGATATGTGCTGTCAATCATATTTACACCATGGAAATCAGCCAACCAATGAGAAGTGGGCACAGTTGTCACAGTCAGTCTCCCAGTAAATGTCTTTGCTGGTAGTAGGCATCACTCCATGTGGTTAACATTAAAAGGTTACTGCTTGTAAGATTTTTTCACTAATATTTGTTTTACCCTTGTGAAACCCTGTCAACAATCTTCTCCACCCCCTTCCCCAAACTTTCACCATGCAAGTTCTCTGTCCACCCATATCATCACCCTGGAAATTCCCCAACAACATATTTGAAATGTTTATTCCTGAATCTCTAATCAGGGTTCAATAAATAGTTACAACACCAGATACAGCTGTACATACACTGACTCCAATCTGTTTCACTCGTTTATGAAGAAACTGCAGGTGGAACCAATGGCCTCATCTCGAACAAAGAATGAAGCAAGCATGTAGAGGGATGCAATTACACGAACCGCTTTGAGCCTCGCACACTGGGGAAATGCAGCGTTCATTGTACCCAAAAACCTAGGGCAACTGCCAAAGTCATTTAGCATCCAGAACGGGCACATTTTTGTGACTAAAGTGGTGGTTTAATACCACAGGATATAAATAGTTCTGCACATTACAGCCAAACCTGGTACTCCTAGAGTCAGCAGTACACACCAGGAGTCTTTGTAAGAAAGGTGAGGCAGGTGCTGCACCATGATCATAATATTTCTCCCACCACATGAAAACGTTAGAGTACAGCATCTTTAAGGTGTATTTAAATTATCCAGAGGAATGACAAGAGATACGTACTGTACTTCATTCCAAAATTAGCACATTAAAAACATTTTCATGTTTCCTTCCACAGTAGCCAAGTTAAACGTCAGTTATGCATGGAATTAGCAAAAATAAAGGCAAAGAAACTCCTCAAGGCCATATCAGCGTCCCTTCGCAATGCTTGTGTGCATGACTGTATGGTTACGGGTCGGAGGAGCGGTCGTAGGGGAGGCCGCGTCTGAAGCTGACACGGTCTGGAAGAAATACAGCTGTGAGGGAAGGAAAAAAGAGCACTAAGTAACATTCAAATCTTGAAATGGAACGTTTGATATCTCTCTCCAAACATTCAAAATGGTGTTTGTAAAAAAAAAAAAAAAAAAAAAGTTTAAACAGTTTCACAAAATGATCCTTAGCCTCCTCACCTTGCAGCCAATAGCAAGCAGAGCATGAAGAAGGACAATGGTCGTCATGGTTGCAAATGCAGTTAATTTTGTGTCATCACGGACAACTGGCCAGAAGGTGAGGACAAGCAGCGATCCAGAGGTCACCGTGGCAACAACAATCAATAGCCACTGAAGCCACTCCAAAGGAATTGTCCACAACATCTTGGGAGACAGAGGAGCACATTAACAAATCAAAATGTAAAACATGCCTTAAAACCCTCAATACTTGAGAGATTATACCTGTATAACAATACCTTGCTGCTTGCTGCCAAATGTGCTAGTGCTAAGACTCACTCACCGATGTGGGAATATAAATGAAGAGCGAATAGCCATAGACGCACACCGTCTCCAGGAATGAGTAGCTGTTCGTCTGTCGCATGGTGCTTTGACGCCATGTCAGGAACCCCCACACACACAGGGGTACGAACCATGCATAGACATACACGGCTACAGCCGCAATCGTCACTAAATCACAGAAAGCGAGACTGTCGTTACTGATGCAGTCCTAACATACGTTACCCACAATTCTGACATCACTGAGAAACTGAACAAGCAGAATGTTGTGTGCAAAAAGCTCCAGTCAATAATAACATGAATAATGTGAATCAGGTTAATAAGTTGTGCACAGCAGCTAAAGGGCTAGTGGCAGATACAGTTGGTAGCAATAAGTGGTAAAAGAAAAGGGAACATATACGACATGGACAAACATACTAATCAGAAGGGTTGTTACATACTGTAAGTCCAACTGTATCACACCACTCAATAGTAAAACCTGCCTAAATGGTTTTTTTGTGAAGGGATGGCAGCTGCTCACAAGCTTCAGGACATTATGACAATATCAGGGCCTGACTGAAATGGTGGTACGTGCTCAGACCTGATGCGCCAGCTGTAAAGTCTGGCCAAGGAGAAATTGTCTGGGGTCATTTTTCTTGAATTGGGCTTCAGCCAATGAATCTTGGGAGTATATAGTGACATTCTAGACACTCATGTGCTTCCAATTTTGTGGCAATGTTTGGCTAATGCCTCTTTGCCTCTTCCTGCTTTAGCATGCCAGTGTCCACATGCATAAAGCAACAGTCAAACAAAAATGGTTTCTTAAGGTTTGTGTTGAAGAATTTAAATGGCCTCCCCTCAACCCCGAACATCTTTAAGATTAACTAGAACACCAGTCGCAGATATTTACTAGTCATACAGCTGTGAGGTTTGTGTATCCATACCCCTTTTGCCATTTGGTGTATATCAAGTGTGAGACACAATAAGTCTTCATTACCTCTGTGGAACTGCGGCCTATAGTGATACTGGGGCTGACCCATGAGACTCAGGAATGTGGAGAGATTCCCACTGATGGCCATGGAAAACACCAGGGTGGCACAGATCCAAAAGGGTCCTGAGCAGAGACAAGGGGGTATACTGTTCAAATAAATGTCATGAGGAGTCTCTTGAATAGCAAGGCCTGAGATTCACACCTTGGATATGCCCCAATTATGTGCACAACTCTGCTTCGTATTATTTGCTTAACAGAAAAAAAACAGCTGTTTAATAATTTAATAATGAATCCAAAATTTAACCCATAGTCAACTACAAAATCAGTGTCAGTTGTCAGTTCCTGCCATTTCTTTACCATATAAATCAGGGTTTCCTTTGATGTAGTGCTTGATGAAATTTCTTCCTGGCAAAGGTGTCACTGATGCTCTGATTCTGTCTAAGACCTGCATGGTAAGACAGGCAATATCTATATAACAACAACCTTCAACAAACACACTTGCTATCATTTCCCAATATGGACTTTTCTGCACAACTGTGAATGTAACACTTACCTGTACAGTATCCACACTGAAGAATGACTGGTAGTACTCAAAGGTCCAGAATCCACCAACTTGTTTCTCCCCTCTTAAGAGCTGTAAGAAAACTGAAAGTCAGATGTTGTTCTTCAAGCACATTCACAGTGTCCTGGTATAAGAAAACCCCTATTGAAGTTAAGTGTGTGACTAATATTAAATGATCATCACTCATTCTTGCTAGTTATGCAGTAGAACTCAAGAGTTTTTTAATGCATTTTGTGATATATAACCACTACAAAAGCCAATACAGTCCTAAAAAATTAAATACAGTCAGAAAAAGTGCAGAGTGACAGTTTATAATGGGAAAGACCTCAGAATTTTCTTCTTGGCCATCCTCATCCTCAGACAGGTCCAGTCTGACATCCCTCTGGACTGCAGCTGAATTTGCACTGGACACACTGATGGTAGAGGCATTGGGATTGGCAGACAGCAAATCTGCAGCCACTTCAAACTCTACAGGAGTCAGAAACAGAGGATGGGACAGGATAGGATAGTGGTTTTATTGTCATTTCAGCTGTATAGAGTTGGTACAACACACTGCGGAATGAAACAACATTCCCTCAGGACACCAGGTGCTACATAAAACAACACGAAGGACAACACAAAACTACTAATAGAATATACAGTGTGCAAAGACACCAAGTAGTTCTATACATAGCGCAAACAGATCTTACACATAAATCACTTACGAAAATTAAGTGAAGGGAATGGAGGCTAGCTGTTCTTTACACACTTCAGCTACATGTCAGTATTACTAGACACAAATTTGTGTATGCACTCAGAAGATACAAGTAATATCACACATCTTCAATAAAATGCAAGCATGGAGGAAGTACCTGACAGATTATAAATATGACATATTTGTAAGTTTTGTTTCTATGCTGCCAAATTCTCATTACCTACCTTGGAATTTAAGGTCATCTGGAGACGCCATTGGTCTCTCCGGAAAGGTCTTACACTTGACCTGAAACAGAAGAAAAACTAATGCAATATCAAATGAACAAATATCCTCCAAAATGTAGAATGTATACTGAAATAAAATTACTAGCACAACCATGTACACACAGTATTGACAAAACAATACACTGTAATACTAAATCATTCATATAGCACCTTTCTAGGCTATAGACCTTCTAAAGTCAACTGCTTTTAAATAAATAGAGCAACACATACATACATTATAGAATGCAATGAAGTTGTAACAATTTACTGCAATATTAAAAAATAAACTTAGCCAATGATAAAAGTCATGAAACATTAAATGTCACATATAAATATGAGTTTTTAAAAGATTGCTGAAACAGCAAATGTTACATGCAGTGGAATGCTGTTTCATAATTTTCCTGTGAATAAAGCAAATGTAGTCTCGACTAAAGGTAAGCAACCCTTTACTGAAGCGTAGTCCATGTGTTGGATTAAGCAGGGCAATGGGAAACTTTATGCAAGTTAATCAAAATTTTAGCTAACAGGCAGCCAATTTAAAAATTGGGTAAACATGGATCCGACATAAGCTCCTGAAAGAAATCTGAAGGCAATGTTCTGCATAAAAACTAGTTTACGTGAATTTATTGTGTAAACATGATTACAGTAATTTAACCAGCCGGAAAGTGATAACAGCGTTAAACATTTATAAGATAATAATTGCGGAATCGTGTCAATTTTTAAATGTACAATCAAAGGTTCATATGCTGGAGAATTGTATTTTTTCTGCTGTGTTGACATATTCTCTACGCTGTTTTGGGTGATCCGGACAGTAATGGCACTGATTTAGGTGTGATCACAGGCTCATGGTCTGTCATACTAACCTACCATGGCACTCGTGGTTTTAACAAGATGATTTTTACTCGTAATAGAAAAAAACAAGAAATCACAAACGCAGTCAGAAAAAAAAACAATGGCCAACAGCCTAATGATGCGTACATTGTTTATTCTGTACGACATTATCATGAATATTACACCCTGCTGTCGTCCTAGTCTGGACAATGTCAAATTGGTCAATTTACCACCTTCTTACCTACGTATGACTACTTAATCCCCAGACTGACCACGATAACGGGTAGGTAACGTTGTCCAACTGGTTATACTGTCCTCCTCTTCTAACTACGAGTTTCGATTATCTCCTGTGGTTTTATTTACATTCTTTAGCATTTTATAAAACTGTGTTTTCTAGCAATCAGGTGTTAAATGTTTTTCCAGGATGTTCAAAAGAGATCAACATTTCTATATCCTCCACGTCACCCAAACCAACACCTCCTCTCTTGACAGATAACGTGCCCTGCTCACGTGACAGCGCCTAACCCGGATGTAACCTTTTGGCGCCCCGTGTTTCTTCGTTTCCATGTCGAAAGAGAGGTCTCCAGCCGGTGCATCTGTAGTTTCTTCATCTAAAGCAAATTATTCTAATTAACATTTGGACTTGCCGCAGTGACTAAACGAATGTTACGTAAAACGTAATATTATACACGGGTAAACACATGTAAAGGAATTAATCTTTTACACGTGTTACCCATATATTCATTGTAATTTCTGAATTTTTGTCCAGACCACAAGTGATTACATTTATACACAGTGACTCGGTTACATCCGTATATTTTAATTGTGTTTGGAATTTCAGTACATTAAAATATCTGCAGTGTTTCCTTACGGAAGCAATAACGTTATAACACCGATTTAAATGTCGCCATTTTGATCCACGTGTTTCATTGCACCATTTCCTTTTACCGCTGTAGTAATACCTGAACGTCACACGTTTGAGCCAAAATGGTGGACTTTTTTTCCGGTTCACGGTGACAGTGAACTTCTGTACAAATGTGTGTTGAACATAAATATGGCCGCTTCCACTGCTTTCAGAAGGTGGTATTCAGTCACTGTCTTGAAAAATACTACTAAATTGGAGAGACTGCGAAATAGTCGGATAGGTAAGTTAATGGGTAGGAATTAGGATATGGATACTTTTATTTCATTTACATTTTTAGTGTTTTGCGCTGTCGTTACAATCCCTAAAGTATATTTAAGCACCTAAACACATCGAAGCTACATACCCTGTTGTAGTCGTGAAGGAGTGACATGGGGTCAATTTAGTGTACAGTAACAATTACTACATTCAGTTGTAATGCGTGTTGTTATGTAGTGAATTATTTTGATTCCTGCATTTGTGTCGTGTCTCTGACAAACGCACACGTTACCAGTCGAGTTTTGACTAAGTGGGTATACAGTATTACGAAGCGAGGTTTGCAAGGTTTATTGGTGATTACTACGAAGTGTCAAGGTATATAGGTCGGTAGATGTTAAATTACCATGACAGTATACCCCGTGTACCTTACTACTGTAGTAACATGGCGTCAGTGTGCACGATAAATCTGTTCGCTTGTCGGTAAACACTATTTTATGTAGTATTTCCTCTTCTAATTCGGAAAATATTTTTTGGAGAAGTAAGTATTACCTTGAGAAAGTGTACTCAAACCTATTATTTGTCTGTCATGTAAAAAATGACTTTTTAAAAGTAGGATACAAGTTCTGGCAGGCGTTTTTTTAATGTTTGGGCAATGTGATGTGTTGTTTCTAAGAGTACAGTACTCGAATATTATAAACAACTAAAGAATACCTTTAAATATTTATTGACAGGATGGTGGCATTATCAAACGCTTCTTACACTTTCTGAAAATTTGTCATTATATTTTATTTAATGGCCTGTCTATGAAAGTTTACTGTTATGCATTGTTATACAAGTTTTAGCCGTTTAGAAAATGAAGAAAGCCAAGCGTCTATATTTGTGAATGAATGTCTTTTCCCAACATTCAGGTGAATGGTGCAGAAGCCTGCTCAATGACTACAAAGAAGCCTGCCATGAAGTGATTTCTGGGGCCTGGGAGAGACCGTTCAGGGCTTCTGTCTATCTGTGCCTCATAGGGGGTGGTTGGGCATGTTACAGCACCAACCCAGATGATGCATCTTTTGAGACCACCCTTTTGGAAACGGCCAACAAGCTGGGTCTGCTATCGCCATGGATACGGAATGGGTCTTCTGACAGCCACGTTCAGCGCCTGCTGCAGCTCAGGAATCAGAGCCGTATACAGTATTTGAGCCTTGGAGTAGCCTCACTGGCCTATAGTATTGATTATGACCCTGTCACCAGCCTGTATGAGGCCTGCTGCTCCTCCCTTTCAGTGCCATGGTCCAGATTGCCTCAGTGTATACTGGATGTGGGCTTTGCAGGACGCTGGTGGGTGTTGGAAACTCGGATGAAGGACTACGATGTGAACGAAGAGGAATTTAAGTACTTAAAACCTGGCATGGCTGCTACTCTGCCACCCTCTGCTCAGGAGACTGAGAGAAATGAGCAACTTCACAAGGAATCCTGGAAGACAGTAGAGCTGAAGCCAGAGGACATAGCTCAGGGAGAGCGAGAAGAAGAAGAGAGGAAAGTGGCAGGCCGGACCCAGCTCTGACACATGATCTCCTGCATGTGGAAAACATTATTAGTGTCATTATTAGTATTATTGCAGCTTTGTCTGTCTGTCTCTCTGTCTGTTCAACAATAAGATGCTGAAGACAGCATGAAGTTGTGTGCAAGGAACTCAGCGAGGCTCAGACCATCTGTGGATGTTTTCCAGTTGTTTGTCCATTTATGTATGTCCAGTAAATATAAAACATTAGAAATGTTATTATTATTGAAAGGTTGTATAAAACAAACCAATGAGAGCAAAACAGCTACATCCCATTTACATCCCATGATCTAAATTTTGGGTCTCCAAACGTTTTAGATGAGCTTTAATTTACAAACTGCCTAATGCAGTCTAGCATTTGGTTATGCAGTCAGTAATACCCACAATGACCACCAGCCTTGTGTTATAGGCCTGTGCATAGTTTAGTAAAGGGTAACACAAGTATGTTTTTACAAGGGAGCTTGCGTTCAAAAAAAATGCTAAAATAAAGTGTATTTGTCTATTACCCAAAGTACTTATGAAGTATTTTTTAATGTATGAAAACAAACTTAAAGCCATAAGAGGAAACATTTCCCCAGTGTAGAGGCAAAAACACCCTGTCCAGTTCAAAGGTCCACTGAATGCCCAACCCCCCTGCACAGGTATAAGTTTTATAATTCAGACTAAACATAACTGTCAGATTCTCAATATGATAAGATGAAATAGCTGTCCTGATGCCAAGTCTGTGAAACACGCGAATGCTGAAATGGAAAGGCCTCTAGCACAAATTGAGTGCGAATTGACTGCCACACAAGTCCAGTATGCCATGTGATCACATTCCCACTGCCACCCAAGTCCGGTGCGCCATGTGCTTGATCCTCCTCCTACTTGTGTGAATCTGTCAGTGGCTGCTATTCACTTGTGCCAAAATATCATTTTGGACAAGTACTTCCATATCATGTCTTTCTTTTCAGACAGAATACATGAAAGTGGATTTACAGAGACTCCCCAAGTTACGAATGAGTTTGGTTCCGAGAGGCCGTTCGTAAGGTGAATTGTTCGCAACTTCGTATTAACACTTTCTGTGTGGTCCTACCAAACATTCCTACGGTGTGTTCGTTATATAATAAAGTTGTATTAAAACATTAAAAATTTGTGTTATCCCAAAAACACAATAAAAATAACAAAAAAGCAAATTATGTTAATGAATTGTAGTAATAATAACAATAGTAATTATATTATTTTAATAATATAACTGTAGAGGTTACCATGAAACCGAACTCACCAAACCCTTTTAGGAAGGCGACAGTTTATTCCGTATGGGCTACGCGCCAGGTGTTCTTTTTTCCTTGTTGTTGACTGAAAAGCATTAAAGTTCCTGTTGGGGAGGGTGACAAAACACTCGCCTCCTACGTTTATTTTTCCTTCAAAACTCCTACGTAATAATTATTATTCCCACCTTTGTTTCCATTGAGATGGCTTGTCGCTTTTTAGCACTACCACCAACATCACTAGCCTGACGCTTTTCACCAACCATGATGGATATACGATGCACTGGATAATTGACGATGAATCACGATAAATCTTAGAGCACTCCGGCGTACGTGTTTACAGTCCACAAGTCGAGTGAACAAGGGGGATAAGACTGGAGAGCTGCGCACGTAAAATTTATTTACCTGCAGCTCCCCAGTTCCTTTCCACGAATAAAATTTGAATTTACAGCATACAACTTCGTATCTATGAATGTTCGCATGTCGGATGTTCGTAAGTAGAGCGGCGTCTGTATCTAGTTTAAACAACCTGTGAATGCAACAGAAACATTCTGTAGTACATCTAGCACACGTGCTTGAACAGTAGTTCCCCATCAATTAGGTGGAACTCCCCTAATTCTAATTCGCAGTTTATAGTACTACGACTTTTCCCAACGTAGATTTAATTTTTAATTAAATAAAACCATGATATGCTTTATTGCAAGGAGTAGATAAGACAACAAGGCACACATCACAGGCTGATATACTGTAGATCAGGGGTGTCCAATCACGGTCCTGGGGGAGGGGCCCAGTGGGTGCAGGTTTTTCGTCAGGTGTTCAGCCAATTCAGTCAATTTAATTTGCCCACTGTCTTAATTAAATATCAATTACATAATTTTTTATACTCTTTCTCTATGATAATTTGTCTGTGCTTAATTGTTTTAAACTACTGAAAGTTAAAAGTGAGACTTGTGCTTTATGATCAGTAACATAATTATAAAGCACACGTTATAATTTCTCTGCAGAATTATAGCAGAAAATTTATGGATAATTCATCAAGGTCTTTAATTCAAATTGTAATTGAATTGTCATAATTAATGAATTGCAGAAATCAGTGCCAATAACAAAGAATGCTTAAGCAGTGACTTAAGTGATTATTAACAACAAATTTATTAAAATGCACCATATCTGTTAAAACATGTTTTAAAAATTAAGCAACATCAGTAAGTCTCTGTCATGCTTTTAAAATTCTTATTTAAAATGAATAAAATGTATTGAGAATTACTGGATTAACACTGTAATTATACAAAAAAGTAAATGTTTAATTAGCATTAGAATTCAATTAAAAGCAAAAATTGGCTGAAGCAAAACCTGCACCTACTAGGGCCCTCCAGGACCATGGTTGGACACACTGCTGTAGATGGACAGCTATACTGAAGATCTCCACTTATGATAAAACAGGGATGATATTGTGTTCACAGACCATTAGGGAGTACTGAGGTGATGAGCTGTGTTCCCCAGAGGACTAATGTAACCCAGATATGTACTAATTGATTTCACCCTAATCACATTTGCACGGTGACTGTTTTACAGTAGGGTTTGCCTCAGCAGTCCTGGAGACCTGCAGCTTCATTGTAGTGCTACTGTGGTTGAAATAATATTGGCATATATGTTGTCAGCCTTTGGTAACCGTGTCTCTTGCATGAACAATAACAACCTGTCATGTTTTAGTTGTTCTTCAAAAGAGGTTTAAAAGACACCTCCAGAAAACTCCCATTTTTGTCAAATCCTTGTTTTAGGTTTTTCTGAGGGAGTGAAACTTAATCTATAATGGAGGTTAGAAGGAGAACCGTGCTGCCTTTAATTGGGTCAGGGCTGTACTGATGATCTAGTAACTATTCTGCACAAATCAGTTACCAGGAATATCAGGTGTCAGATGTAAATGAAAGTGTTGATTAGGGTATCATGTGGCAAGTATTAACGTTAGTAAAATGGTTATTTCTCAAAATTCTGAATTGCAGGACAGCCATTTATGTGACAGCAGTGACACAGATGACTGACTGTATTATGTTACTGTACTTGTAATATGTGACCAGTGATGTGCGGCATGTCTGTTTCTTTCTGCTTAACGCAGCTGTTTTCTTCAGCTCTCAGTATGTCTGTAAGAACAGAAGCACTGTTGTGCTCATAGGCTCCAACTAGACCAAGTTAAAGCTTTTTGAGGGATGTGAAGTTATTGGTAAGGCAGTTTTTTTGTCCTTACACTCACCGGCCACTTTATTAGGTACACCTGTTCAATTGCTTGGTAACACAAATTGTAATCAGCCAATCACATGTCAGCAACTCAATGCATTTAGGCATATAGATGTGGTGAAGACGAGTTGCTGAAGTTCAAACCAAGCATCAGAATGGGGAAGAAAGGGGATTTAAGTGACTTTGAATGTGGAATGGTTGTTGGTACCAGACAGGCTGGTCTGAGTATTTCAAAAACTGCTGATCTGCTGGGATTTTCACGCATAACCATCTCTAGGGTTTACAAAGAATGGTCCGAAAAAGAGAAAATATCCAGTGAGCGGCAGTTGTGTGGACGAAAAT
>JABJVR010003085.1:0-16423 GCA_025773905.1 Chitala chitala | reverse complement strand
CATATCTGACTCCCCTTTCATCACAGTTTGTGCTCTCAAGCATTGTTTGCACTTTGTGGATTTTTTTAACTGCACACATAGCATTCTGACAAAAGACTGTAATATAAACCGCCTGTTCTCAGATTCTCAGACGTCCATGTTAAAGGTGCCGTGTCACAGATGCATTAACCTCTCAATGGAAAGCATTTCCCTTGCCCACCAAATGCCATGCTCAGCATGATGGTTCTTTTGACTGTTGTCTCAGTAGTTTAGTCATAGAAGCTCATGACTCTTTTCACAAAGGACATCACTGGTCTCTACAAGCTCTTCACATCTTAAAAAGCTGTGTAATATTCTTGCCCTGTTTGATGTCTTTTATGTTGCTGTTGTACAGTTTACATTGTTTGGGAGAATAGTGTCCCATTAGAGATTCTTGAAATCATGTTGACAGATCAAACTATTTGGTAGTCACTTAAAAATAAACCTCCTGTGTACGCGAAAGCAATGTTGTGTGCGTGTTTTAGGGATGTAATGATGCGCTTAGCTTATGATATGGTTTAATTCATAATACTGGGTTCATTATTTGATTTTCTCACAGTATAGATATGATAAGGACTGGACAGTTTTACTATAGGTTAAAAGTGTGCTGTCAGCATGCAGCTCCAGTAAGTTGCACATTGGGAAAAGCAAAGAAACAAACTACATTAGCAAGTTTGCTTTTTACTGGCACTGCTGATAAATAGCTGGTGGATTACAAGGACATTTAGAACACGTTCTTTTGAAAATATGACAATAAAGTAAAATACAGACTTGTTTCAGTTTGTGCTGGTAATGTACATTATATTAAAATGTCACATTGTAAGCATGCAGCTTACCAGCAATGATACCATTGTCTGTCTTTGTGGTGCACATCTTCACTCATTATGGTCTGGATGCATCATGACGTGTCGTTACATCCTTCAGGTGTTCGTGTGTGTGTGTGTGTGTGTGTGTGTGTCTGCGTATGCGTGCTGTATGTATGTTCTGACCTTTTATTTATTAATTTTTTTGAAACCAGCTTTTCAGATATTGGCTCCTACATTTTCATAACGCAATTTTCCTCAGTGTCCTTCAAATTAACAGTATTGGTACAAGCATGAACAGAAGCAGTTATCCCTTTACCTGCCTGTTCCTCCTGACCCCCTCTCCCACTGCTGTCTTGCCCATACCCCACTCCCCTCTCCATCCATGGTGCCAGGCTGCTGATCTTGTGTCTCACAGCAGATACAGGTGCGATTTGCCAGGTTCTACCTGGAATTACCCTTGTTTTGTTTTGTTATATTTGCACAGGACCTTTGTCCTCCACTATCGCTCTGTCTATTATATGTTCTTACCATGTTTCCATCTGTCCTTCTCTGTTCTTTTAGGGGCCTTTTTGTTTTCAGTCTACACTGGTACGTTACTTTGCATCTCATCCCATTTGTCACGTGTCCCTGTCTCTTCTGCCATGCCACTTCGGTCTGTCCTTCCCAGTTTTTGATGATGTCATTAACTGCATCCCCTCACTGTCACATGATGTTTTTGTACAGTGTCACTCTTCTCTTTTACAAAGGCTGTGTGCTCCACTAGCTGAGTTGCCTTTACTTTTTCACGATTGTTCACCTCTCTCCTGTTTCTGAGCTGCTGTCTTTCTGGTTGATGCCTGCCTTCTTCATCTCTACCTAAGCCCCACCCCATTAGCACTCCACACTTGGATGGATTTTGAGAGTTGACACGAAAACCTTGGTTGTCCCTCAGGGCTCGAGTCACATGAGAGGCGACGCTCTCTGCAGTCATTTTGTGTTTTGTGACAGGCAGGGGATCGTTTTCTTGTTGTTTCGGAAGTGCTGTTTACACACTTCTAATTGAGACTTTATCAGGTATGATTCACGCTATTTTTCTTTTTTGTTTTGAGAACAAGAAAGTTGACTTTTCACAAAGTAATCCCACCTGCAGAAACATATGCACCAAAGTGCATGCATATATGCACACTCTCTCTCACTCACTCACACACACACACACACACACACACACACACACACACACACACACCCCAAGGTTTATCATTTGTGCGGCAAAATTATATCTTATCTTATTGTAGGATAAGTAACAACACACCAGCTGTGTTGTATTTGGACCTTGCTTGACAAAAATTTGAGAAACAAGAAGAATAATGTTAGGACGCGGGAGTGAAAACTATATCTGCAAGTACCATTATTCTTTTGAGGAGAGCAAAATTAGCCTGAATTGTTTCAGTGAAAGATTCTTTCACACAGTAGAAACTGCAAACCTTGCTGCTTTGAATAAATTATTGAGAAGCTTAATGTAAACGAACTACTTCATGGACTTTTGTCTTCGTAGCTCCATTGAACATAAACCTTTAATAGTTTAGTGTGAAATTTAAATTTTGACCTGAATTCTGTACTCGGAATGCATTGAAAAAGAAACCCAGTGTTGGGAAAAGCTTGCAGTGCTGTGAAAGCTTACTTAGCTGATGTCAGGCTGAGTTTATAAGTGTGTGTGTGTGCGTGCGTGCGTGCGTGCGTGCGTGCGTGTGTGTGCTCGTGTGTTGAGGGAGTCTGAGGATAAGGAGGTAAGGGGAGAAGGATTTAAAATTCCCCTCAGGTTGGTGTGGTCAAACCTATGAGGAGATGCTGAGTAGAGATTGACGAAAGAGGCTTATGTGAACCTGGGGTGAAGAATATTAGCTGGGGTTGTTACAGAGATGGGCACACATATCTCAGCCCATACGCTCACACACACTGACATACAGCCACACCGTTCAGACACACATACGTGTAGTACACGTGTGTATGTACAAACACACACACACAACTGTGTGTTTTTATAGGCAGGGGATAGCAGTGTTGATCATAGCTGTGATCTCTAAAACCAGGCATTATCTTTCAGACAGGAAGTGGAGCTGCTGTGATAAGGGTGGGGTCCCAGCCCCAGGAAGTGCCCCACTCCACAGCCCACCATGTGGAAGGAGGAGGCCATAGATTTGTTTGGAATGTAGGACCTTGATGGAGCCAATGATTGTGTGTTTCAAAACTTTGATTGAATGTAATAGTGGGTGGGCCACTGCTCCACTGTGCTGCACACTTGGTCAGAGACGCGTGTTTATAAGTCCTGATCTGGAGTCTGCAGCTTGCTCTGTGTCTTCTTGCTAGTGTGGGTAATGTGTCACATGCCTTTGGATTTGGTTCTGACCCACAATATCAGTTTCTCAGTCTTTTGTGTAGTAACCAGTGAGCGTAGTAGATTGTGGAAAGTGTTTGCAGACAGTCCTTCAGTGAGTAGTGTGCCATTGTACGTTTTGGATCGGTGAGGGAACTTCTTGTTTTGTGCTTTTGAGAATTTTTTTTTTTTTTTTTTTGGCCAGACCCCATCCTTCTCCTCTGTTCCGTTGTTTACCTTCTTGTTGTGAATGAGGTTTTAATGGAGAATGGATGGTTGTGGACTTCTGGGAAAACACTGCCTTTATTTTTCAAAATGCTAGGGTTTGTTTGTTTTGTTTTTTTATTTTTATTTATTATTATTATTATTTTTTTTTTACCAAGGCTGTGGCATAGATACAGTTACTCTCTCCTCCTTGCTGCTGACCCTCTCCTAGAGCAGCATTGCTGCTCACCCTCCCCTACAGCAGCCTTGCTGCTGACCCTCTCCTAGATCAGCCTTGCTGCTGACCCTCTCCTAGATCAGCCTTGCTGCTGACCCTCTCCTAGAGCAGCATTGCTGCTGACCCTCCCCTACTGCAGCCTTGCTGCTGACCCTCCCCTACAGCAGCCTTGCTGCTGACCCTCTCCTAGATCAGCCTTGCTGCTGACCCTCTCCTAGAGCAGCATTGCTGCTGACCCTCTCCTAGAGCAGCATTGCTGCTGACCTTTTTTGGAACACAAGGTACCTCCTTATAGTGTGGAAACTGACAGCAGTCATCCTGAGCTGCTCCTCTAGTAAGGCTACCTGGGAATTTTTCACAAGGCAATGCAACATTTCCTGGAAGACTAGTGACGTCTTGTGAAATATATGAGAATGAGGTGTGTCTGGATCTCAGAAACGTCCCTTTTCCTTAGGCTAAAAGCTTTTTGTGTGTGAAACTGCAGTAAGCTCACTGACGTGTCTTAATGGTTGAGTTTAAGACCATAATCGATCATCCAAAATGACAAAAAAAAAAAACATGAAGTTAATTTGACATTTGGCTTTCCCCTCATAAAAACCGGGCCAGACTTTTGGCATTTCACTGCAGATTTTCCCTCCGCTATGCTTATGGGAACAGTCCCTGCCACTTGGATGGTGGTGAGTATACCTGATCATAACCGTAACAACTGCCACTGATGGATACAGCCCAGCCATCTGTGTTGTTAACCTCTCACCGAAGATCAGACTACTTTGATCTTTCATCCCAAACTATGACACTTCAAGAAAGAAAAAAATGACCCAGTTTTGCCTTGTAAGGGCTCTTGGTTGGTGTTTTGATGTTATGGCAGTGGTGTGCATATTTGTATTTTATTAAAAAAAAAATTTTGGGCTGAACCGATGTTGAACTGGACTGAGTTTCCAAAGAGCCTCATTCTGTATTATTGCCCAGTTTTTGTTCAGTTTTCATCCCATCTTGGGCTCATTAAGACAGGATATTGTAATCATGAGAGAGGCTGTTTCAATAATAGAAGAAAGTCATCTGAGAGCCCAGTATATTTAGCTAACCTTTTCTGTGTGCGGTTTCTGTTTGCGTTCTCCACACTGCTCCCGGAGGATTAAGGCAAGCCTCCCTTTACCCTCGATCCGAGATTTCGTGCGGAGCCAGATGTGATATTGATCAGAGCGTGAGCTGTACTTCACACCATGGGTTCTTTTGCATTAGTTTTTGTCTGCCTTATAATGAGCGCTGTTTTAAAAAATGAGCGACCCTCACAGCAGTGTAATAATCAACGCTCCATTTGTTCAATAGTCCAGTCCTGTGCCATAAACAAAAGCAGAAGTTTTAAATGCCTACATGAGCAAACCTTGTGCATTTTTTTTTTTTTAACTGTATTTGAATTTTTATTGTTTAAATAATTGTTAGTATTTCATCTGGCTAAACACTGTCAGGGTTAACAGTTGTAAGCTTTTCTGTGCTACTGCAGTTAATGTGTACTTGTGCAGAAGTAAATGTATATATTTTACACACTGTATAATGTATTGAAATGGAGCAGGGGTGTTCTCTGATTCTGTAGCGTCAGAGCCATGACAGCCAGCTTCTTCCAAAACTATCTACGTGAGGAGACTACACTTTCACTTCTTTGGGTTTTGCTGTACTGATACAGTGCTTTTTCACTTTCCCACTTTAACTATGCCATGCTGGGCCATACAGGGCTCAGACATTTCTACACTAGCTCACTTTAACCGTGCTGTACTGTACCATACCAGGCTTGGACACTTTTCCACCTCATGTTATACCTGATCTGTATGGTAAGTGCAGAAGTGGACTGGACACTGCCCTTGAGTGAGTTTAGCTACCCCACAATGGAGTGGTTGGCTAGGGTGTTTCTTGATTTGCTGGACTACAGACATAGAGCCCTAAGGTTTTCGTCAATTTTTTCCCCAGTTTTTATGGATGTATTTAAAATGCTGTTATATTTGTGTTTTTTAAAAGTTTGTCTGCAACATAAGACTGCAACATATCTTAAATAATTAACATTTATTAAAGGGCAGTATAAAATTCAGCAGGAATGGCAACAAAATCATACAAATTCCCACCTGGAATCGCAGGACTTCATTGCACTTGTTATTGTGGTTTGACAAAGTACATTATATCCTGCTTCTCTTAGCTTTTCAGGTGTGTTTCAGATTTGATGTGTTCTTTGTATCTTTGCTTGTCCAGTCAGTCATGACAAGCTGTGCAAAATGACTGTTCATCTGATTTATAATAATCGTTAGGGAATTGTTCAGCCCTAAACTTGGCTGACAACGATGAATTTTTAAAGTTTTTCTGAGGGTTTCTTTACAGATATTTGTTGTGTCTGCTACTTAGACGTGTCTACTCACTTGGTATAAATGATATGAAAAGGAGTGTCAAAGGTATTTGTGCACATGCATAGCAGATAGATGACTTAAGCACGTCACACCAGTACCTGTCAGTATGAAGCCAATAGGACATAAAATAATGCATTTCTGTATGATTCTGTATTCATTTGTTAATTCTCTTTTATTAACAAATCCTGTTAAATCCTTCTCAATTTTGTGAACATGGATTTCATAAGGCTGTACAGGTGCCATTTTTACACTTCAGCTAAATCAGTTTGGTTTTGGGTTAATTTGTTGAAAAGATGAAAACATGAAAGTGTACTGGTATAGCAAAGAGATACAGTCACTTACAGCTGTCTGGGGGGAGGACAAAATATAGCCTAACTTGGAAGATTCGGTCCAGAAGGATGATTTGTAGTGCACGACAATGTTGAGGAAAGAAAAGAGAAGCAGAATACAAAAAATAAATGAGTACATCAAAAGAAGCAGGTCTAGCCAAAAAACACATTTCACATAATTGGTTTTTGCTTGGTTAAGCAGCAACTTTCTCTTAGCTTCACCTGGTCAGTGGAAAAGTGATTTGTACCGTTCTGTCAACAACCATGTTCATGCATAGGGTACAGTTCATTTTGGTAATGGAAAAGTGCTATTACAGTTTGAGCTGTATCTCCTCTTGTGGCCGCTAGTGTGTGATTAAGTCCCTGGAGTTCAGAGCTCTGAGCCATGGAGGGGAGTTATGGGCAGATGTATGGCAGGGGAGACAGCTCCCCCCATCCACCAAACTCCCATCTTCTCAGAAACCAGCGTCATCGCTGCACATCCCTACCTTGACGTCCGTAATGACGGTAATCCTCTTAGCCAATCGAATGGAACATAACTTTCAGGCCCTGTGTTTGTAGATTCTGGAGAGTTCTGTCACCTGTCTGTTTTTTACCTGGGACAGGGGCACGTTTGTTTCTGCTTGGAATTTCTGTGTGGAATGGGTGTTTCTACTTTTTCTGCATGTTATTCCAGTCTTGAAGTTTCTCTGTTTTCTGTAGCAAATTCTGTAGCCCTTTGTGAGACTCTTCAGTCTAAATAGTGTCTAAAGGAAAAGGGTATGATGTTCTTCCTAAATTGTACTTAACCTGCTGATTGGTTGGGGTAAATTAGTTTCAGATTTTCTCTTGCATATGATGTGTTCGTTTTCATACTGGTGTGTTAATCTCCTTTAAAAACCATAGACACCCATTTAGAGTATATTGTCTGGAAGCGCGTATTAGTCGATATCTCAGGTCACATCCATATTGTTCATATACATGGATGTAGTAAGAAAGGGAGAGGATGTTCTGAGACTAGAAAGGGGGCTCAGAGTGGGTGGTCCCAGGTGGGAAAAGTTTAGTCTTTCTTCTGTCACCGTAGGTGGCATAGCAGTTATGGAATGTTAATTGTAACAAAAAGGCTCAATGGGAGCCCTTGGGAAGAAACTATTGTAGGGTCCCTTTAGTGTAGAACTTAAATGGACTCCCCTTAATAGTCAGAGAGCTAAGTCGGTGGAAATGAAAAATATAAATTGCTGTGTAAATCTAGAAAACGGCTGATTCAGAATGCTACATTGAAGACAAAAAAAAGTTATGTATTCAGAGCTCTTGAAGGTCCCCTCTTTAGCATCTCTGTCCACATGTGGGACCCTGCATTTCCATCGTGATGAAGCTGATGACTTGAGAACACATCGTGGGATGTTCTGAGTGCCTGTGCATGAACAGGATTTAGGCTCTTTATTTTTCTTGACCCATCCCCCCACATCTGGAGAGGCTGAAGTGTGAAGTGGAGTTGGGAGAGGCCTCAGGAAGTGGGCGTGTGTGCTGGGGGGACCAAGGAGTAAACGCAGGCCTAGGGCGGGGGCCGGAATCCAGGCATGGGGGAGGGTGATCACATGCAGCCCGTCAGGAAAGAGCAGGCTGGCAGGGGTGTGAGGCTGCCACAGAACAGGGCGGGGGGGCATGCGCTGGTGGACGTCAAAGCAGAGAAGGGCATACCTTTCCTCCCTACTTCCTGCCTGTTTGCATTTGAGGTCTAGGCCGCAGTCATGCTGTGTTGCTTGGTGAATGAAGAGTGAAGAGCAGGCTGCTGGCTGCTGTTTGCCTGCCATGTGGAGCTCCTGCTGTGGGTGAGCACTGGGGGAGCTGGGACCACGCATCGGTCTCTGTATTCATTTTAGCCAGTAGGACATTGGTTGTTTTGTGCATTTGTGTATGTACATCAGTTGAACTTTATCTGGGTGGAGATAATCAGGCAGTAAGGGAGGTGAAGACAACTCATTTTGAGGGGCTTCTGGGAAGATGCAGAGAAGACGGCGCTCAGAATTACCCCATTCTCTAATTGACTGTGGATATCAGTGAGGCATTGCTGCAGACGGCAGCATTTTGCCCAGTGGAGATGACACGGGAGCCTGCTGCGCTGGTACAATGTCACTGCCTGGAAGAGACATCTGCTGTGGACGCTGGGGCTGAGGCAGACCTTACGAGAACCTGGAGCGCACGTGGTGGAGATTTTGGGAGTCCAGAACTTGGGGATGTAGCCTTCACTTAAAACCACGGTTTTCAACCATGATCGGCTTGAACTTCAGTTTACAAGAACTGCTCAGGACGTTTGAACAGGTATCCATATCTACACCTCCACCCTTGCCAGATGTGAACATGTGGCGAGAGAGGGTGTTGCTGGGGCAGCTGTCACACATTAACCCACTAATCACAACATGGTTGCACCGTCGGACAGGTTTACCTCCACCAAACTGGCAGTGAAGTGCGCCTCAGTGGAGGCTCGTTAGAAGCAAACAGGAAAAGGTCATGTGTCCCTGTCAGCGTTTGGTACGAAGCCGCGTTTCAGAGTGCTCTCACTCCGTCTCCAGCTTTCAGTCACGTCCTTTTAAAACTAGAGCAGTCTAAATTTATCGTCAGTTAAATGAGACCAGGCAATTATTTAACGTAATAAAGACTGCGTTTTTTTTTTTTTTTATTGCCCTCCTAAATGTGGTGCCCTGCCTAAGGCGTGGGAAGAGCTGGCCCAGCATGGAAAGCTGTCATTCTGTAAGCCTGCAAACATTTCTCATCCTCCTCCCAGTGCAGACGCCATGCTCTCACCATTAATTGGAGATGGTTTATCCACATTTGTCTGATTGCTTTGTCTGGCTAGTTTTGAGCACTCCTCCCTCCCTACCTGCAGATTTCCGCAAATTGGGTGAATCGCATGAAGCTGATTTCCCTTGAGATTCCCAGCTTTTAGATCGACGGCTGGCTGTTTGCGGTGGGACTGGGGGGTTTCTGACACTTCAGCATGTTCAGTTTGTTAGATCTCGTGCCTCTCTGCATTTAGTTCTCTTTTTGTTTGGCCCCCACTTTAGAATACCCCTCTTCTTTCAGTATCGCTTCATACCTGTGGGGCTCTGTTGCTTTTGACTTGTACCCCCGCCTGTGTCTGCCTCATCCCTTTTTCATACAATATTTTGCATTCACATTGCAGCGGTCCAGCTGAAGTTTGAGCTTCTCCTATGTTCTTCACATTTGCAGGGTCATTACTGTCTGCCTGTTTTCCTGATGTGTGACTGATGGGTCTTGTCTCCATCTTGTTCTACATCCAGAACATTCTTTTGCCTTAATCATGCCAAGGATTCAAAGGAAACTGAAAAACGGAACCTGCAAAATTGCTCCAAACGCTTTTATTGTAAATATCAAAGTATGTCGTTTTAAAAACATTGCCTGAAAAAAGACCGTCACAATCGCGTGCTGCTTACGTTGTCAGAGATAAGAAAATATTGACAATTTCCAGAGCATATAAATCTTATCTTGCATGGACATTCAGCACAGAGATGTCTTCTGTTAATATGGCATGTTCTTTCTAGAATTTTTTCCCCAGTGCTGTTAATAGAGGACTGGGTAGGGGGTATTGTCTGAAGATGCATTACTGACACTGAGGGTGGAATTCTGTGGTACAGCAATGGTGTAGCAGAACACGACAGAGCTTCTGTTGTGAAACAGTGGCTAAAATAAGTGCTGGCTAGTGTAGGACCTGCTGGTCCACAGCTGAGCTCAGATAGTCCTGTGTTTTAAGAAGGCCTCATTATGCAGCCTCGCTGCAGAGTTTCAGGTGTTAATGCCAACATGGTTTGTAATTTGTAGACCTGCCTGTCTGGTGATTTCTGGCCAAACAGCCACCGGTCTGGTGTCTCTCCACTTTTGCAGTGCTATTCTTCAGTTCCCCATGTATTCCTTCTCTTTAACACAGCCTGCCTTTTCCGATATTTTACAGGAAAGCAGTTTTACATAGTTGGTAAATTGGAAAAAAAGACAAGCCAGGAAATATTGAGAGGTCAGTGACTGCTAACTTTGTGTTGTGACAGGAACAAGCTCCCAGATAGTTCCATGATCTTCTGTACAGTACCATGGTGGATGTCTTTAGACACCTAGTAAGACCTGGTGCGTTTGATGGTGATCTTGTCCTGTTTGTGTCTTGAGAATTTTCCTTTGCAAAATGAATACATGAGGAGGGAGCTTGTATCTCTACAACAGGTACTCCATGTGAAGCTGATTAGGTGTGCTTAAGGCTGCTGTTCTCTTCAGATGATCGAGGTGTAGCTTTTGTTCACAAAGCATGGAGTGTAAATGCATCTGCTGGGCTACTGCAGGGCTCGAGTTTCCTGTGCTCCAGACTACGCTGGAACCAGGTTCTTATTATTATGGTAACCTGACTGAACTGTTTAAGCAGAGAGAAGCATTTGTGGGAACTGGCATGGGCTCCAGGGAGTGTCCTTCCTGGGTAAGCGGCACATTTGGGACATGGCTTAGCAGAGGAGAGTGGGTGGCTTGGATGAGGCCTGTCCTGCTGGCATCCAGCCCCCTGCTTTCCTTTTGGTGTGAGCCAGGAGCTTTAATGCCGGTGCCTGTGGGAACACGGCCATCTCTCCACGCCACTGTGCTATTTACATGGCTTTGTTGATTAGCAGGTGCTTCCCTCCAAGGCGACTCATGTAGATTTTATAATTTTTCATGCTGGTGCTTTTTTTTATAATGGAATATTTTGCAGTTCAGTAAGTCTGGGCAATGTAACTGCTGTTTGCACCTTTGATATATATATATTTTTAAGTACTGTTTTTGTTATGGCTTTCCTATCGTAGTTGATTCCCCCCATCCTGTAAGCCGTGTAGGCTGACAGGGGTGTCACACTGGGAGGAGCAGTGTGAAGCAGTACCAACAGGATTGACAGGAGACAGGTTTGTGAGCAGGATTGTGCACAGCCATCAGCTGGCGATGGAGTTGGCAGTGCTGGTTCCAGAGTGATGGGTACGCGAGTTTGCAGAGAACTGATGCTCTACTGGCAGTTTTGGGTCTTTTAAAGTTGTTGGGGAGCTTGCTGTCATATTGACAGGGGCTCAGGCGCTTCATAGGAACTGCTGTTTTTAAGCTCTCACCCCTCACTGAGCACTTTGGCCTAGATCTCACCCCCCTCCTCACTGTCTTTTTTTCCACCCACCCCCTCCTCACCCTGCCAACATAGGACATTCAGGCAGAGATTGATGCCCACAATGACATCTTCAAGAGTGTGGACAGCAACCGCTCCAAGATGGTCAAATCCCTTGGGAACACGGACGATGGAGCCCTGCTGCAGCAGCGGCTGGATGACATGAACCAGCGATGGGGCGAGCTGAAGGCAAAGTCTACCAGCATCCGGTGAGTCAGCAGCCCTGGCCCTGTGTCCACATGCACCCCAAGTCCTCCTCTCTGATTGGCTGTCCCATCACAGAGCCCCACGAGTTTCTTCGGGCAGAAATAAGCACTGGTTTTAATTTCCTGTATATCTTTCTGGTTTTGTTAAAATAATTACGAGTTTAAAGTATTACAGATGGACAAAACTAATTATTAAGCCTCAGTGTATGGAGCTGTTGAATGCCTCGGTTCTGTTACATTTATCTGGGAGAAGTAGTGCATGCATTGAGGACATTGCCTTGTTTTTCCCACCATGGTTGTAGTTAGGAGAGCAGCCCAAGGGCAGCGATGTCATGTCCGTCTGCTGCAGTAGACTCTGTTATGGGCTGATAATTTATGTATAATGAGTGTGCAGAGCTGACACGCTAGACACATTTAAGTGCATTATGGGCCAGTGTTATTCGGAGGCCATTATGCAGTAATTGCTGTACATGTACAATTACAGCAGGCGTTCAGCCGCCGTGTGGCTTTTTTTTTTCCTGTTGTAGTAAATTAGCATAAGCAGGGAGATGTAGAAACAAATGGAGAATCAGCCTGCCCCCATTTTTAGAGTGGATTCTCTGTCTGCTTGCTGTTTTGCTTGCCTTCCATGTAGATGCTGTATGTTGTTTTTCTATGGACATGCGATGGATACTAGCTCTGGAGAGAGTGTAAAGCTTTTTCCCAAAGCTTTAATTAATTTACATGCTAATGAGTTTGGATGTCATATTTTGTGTACCATATTGACTTCTTTATAAATGCTCAGCTTGATGACTGAACATTTAGGCTTGTTTGATGTTATTTTTTCCATTAGTCTTTGATGTATGTCAGCATACCTGCTAGCAGGATTGTGGCCGGGGAGGTGATGTACGTTGAAGTTGATGGGATTTTTGTGTATCGGTCACACAGTTGATTCTGCTGACATGGCTTTTCCCTAGAACCCACCTGGAGGTCAGCGCAGAGCGGTGGACCCGGCTGCTGGCCTTGCTGGAGGAGCTGTGGAGGTGGCTTTGTCTGAAGGATGAGGAGCTCACCAAGCAGATGCCAATCGCTGGCGACCTGACGGGCCTGCTGCAGCAGCATAGCCACTGTGCGGTTAGTAAAGCTGCCTAAAACTCGCAGGTGTCCAATCATGGCCAGGGTTGTTAGGTCAGGAATTATCCAAATGTCCAATTATGGTCCCTGTCTTTGATGAGTAACCTCCAAAAATCCTTGTGTGTTTAATGACAACCACAGTCTTTTCACCATTACCACCTCTCAGTGCAGTTAGCTTGAACAGGAATGCAGAACTTTCAGATGCAGGCTTTTTAGACCATCTGAAGAAATAGTTTTGCTGTACAAATGGTTTAGTTCTACCATTTCATTATGTAATAAAGAAGAATTACAATGACACTGGCAGTTCTGGCAGGTCTGCTTTTACATGTAGTATGGATGTTAGAAAATCTTCTACCGAACGGGTTGCAGCTGCATTCAACACGGCACAAATCTGCTGCGTGTGATCCCACATACGTTGTCCATCATAATTTTAATATCACTTCCATCAACAGCATTCATTATACTGCAGCGCTTCAGCTTACATGTACATGGAAAGCAGCGTTTGTTCATCTACGTGGTGTACTAATTTTAAGTGAGTCAGTGTTGAGACTCGAGATCAGAGGCTAAAATAACTCTCCGTGTCATCGTGACTGGTGTTGGATCGTTGCTTTTCATTGTCTCCAGCTCTTCAGTGAAAAAGACTTTTAGTGGCTCTAAGCTTTCAATTTCCTGCTCTTTATGTCCTTTCTTTTCTGACAATGGGTGAACCCCCCGCCTCCCCCAGACTCGAGAGTGGAAGGATCAGTCTTCACTTTGACAAACTGTAAAGACTCACAAAGGTGGCAGTTAATTTCGAGGCGGACTTGTGTTAACGGAACATCAGCGCTTTTCTCAGCTGCCGCGAAGTATGGCTTGGGAATATGTCACGCCCAGAAACCGATGGAGTGTGGGTGACGTAAGAAATGCAGAGGCCGAAAGTTGGACTGCGCTGGTGAGACTGTGGAAAGAAGCAGACAGGCCGGCTAGAACATTAAATAGCAATAATGATAAAATCAAATCAACTGAATGAGTGTTACACCTAATCGTTGGAAAGTCAAGGTTCTGTAGCTATTCGAGGCAGGATTTAGCATTCGCTGTCAACCAGTGGTACGTCAGTTGAGATGGTGTAAAGTAGGTGGAATTGGCAGTGCAGGATAGTCCCCCTGTCTTGGCTTCTGTAGTTTTACTCTTTCTGTACCCTCACATCAGGTTTGAGTTTCAGGAGGTGGTTTTCCACTAATCCATATTTGAATGTGTATTTTTCCCTACATGGATTGAAATGTTTCCGCTTTGCACTTGTCTTGTGGGGAAACCCGTACACCATTACACTCCTCGAGGCAAATCCGAGATCAAACATCGTTAACCACATGCTCCTTTTTTTTTTTTTTTTTTTCTTGTTTGCATGAGTTTGGTTTTGTTTGGTGGCCTGATTGCTGAAGATGGTGGAACTTTCACTTATTCTTGTTCTTCTGTTCCTTGTTTTGTGATGTGATTGAATTGGAGACCTAGCTGCAGAACTTTTCCTACTAAAGAACAGCTGACTTTATTTTTATAAGATTGCTTCCTATCCCCTTCAGATCTTTCAGAATATTACTCTCGTATATGACACCTGCCAGCTTTTATCTGTTACTGGCAGTAGTTCAGTTGGAAGACTTGCAGGCCTGGTTGAACTACACCCAGTTTCAGTGTGCATGGGAATCAGTTCTACAACATCTTGGTAATCAGTTTTTTTTTTTTTTTTTAGCATTCACCCTTCAAATTTTAAATTGAATGTTCAAGGAAATTAAACATTTCTTTTCATCTTGCTTTATAAAGCATTTCGCCTTGTTTTGATGTGTGTTTATCTGTTGATTTCCTTCCCCCCATCATCACCCTTACATGTAATACATTATATTAATCACACATTTCATTATCTTAAAAAAAAAACTGGTTTAGTGTCTCAATGATTAAACCCATCAGTCAAAGTTATTAAATTAGCAGTATGCTTGTCTCCGCTACATGCTAAATTGCTGTCTAATAATCTTCCTCCCTTTGGGGCATTTTATTATTCTGAGTTATAAGCTTGTGCACTGTTGCACACATTCCAATAGAGTGGGAGAAATAAATGGCATTTAAAATTAAAAAATAAAATGCAATGATGGTAGCTTTGGTGCTGCTGTAACAGTACATTATCTATGTGATGATATACTTTTTTTTTTTTTTTTACAAACTGATTAACAAGATTATCTTGCAGATATAAAAGGATTGATAAAAAAACTCACTGTTCTAATCACTGGAACCTTAAGAATTTGGATCAAAATGTATTTGCATAAAATCAGATGCGCTCTGGCAAGTGATTTTACTTCTGTGAAGCTTAGATTTGTACCCGTAGACTCATTGGTGTCAGGGTTAAATGCTTTTTATATACTCAGGGTTGTGTTAACTCAACTATCTGCTTAATCATTAATCATTTGTCTTCTTGTTAATCTTGAGACAAGTGCATGCAAGCGCGGATATTAAAGGCAAAGGTTGAAATGAGCCTCAGAAGATGTTGATGCTGAAGTTTAAGCTGTTCTGTGGGTGAATGTAAATACACGGCTCTTTGTGGCCATTGGTGTTATACACAGCTGAAAGTAGCCACCTCCCTTATGATTTTTAAGAGCTGGTGTTCCATTATCAACCATACGTGTGCTGTGGGGAATTGTGGTAATTTAAGACACAGGCCATGGACACGGCCACTAATCTAATGCCACATTCGCTTTCAGCTACAGTTGACAAAGGTCATGACCTCAGCAAATAAGACCAAGTCCATAATGATGGCAGGGTTAGTCTTGAGTCATGTCCCACAGGTCAAATTCAGCTGTGCTCAGATGGTGTGTGTTTTTCAACAGAAGCCAGATGCCTATTCATTTGCGTGCTGTCATCCACTCTGATGGGCAGACGCTGCCATTGGGACCTCATTATGGTCCATCCCAGTTGCCTGGCAGTGGACTCTGTTGCTGCATGGGCCTGTGTAATAGAACAGGAGCACAAGAATGTCCACTACCTGGAATATACTGTCATCCAGTCAGGGAAACCAAAAGGGGTCTGCACCAAAATGTACCCGTGTCATGCTTTCCAGGATCCAAGAAAATTTTTCATTGGCAAGTCTCATAGTGTTTGATTGATAAACTAGTTGCAGGAGCTTTGAGGAATTTGGCGCATTACACTAGGGTGCAGCTCCAGTTACGTCCTCCCATGCGGACAAGTATGAAGCCATGAGAAAAGCAACGCGAGGCGGGGTGGCATTAACCTGCCGATTGTGTTCACAGTGAGTCTTTGCCAATTTGACAGGCCATTTGATTCTGGGAAAGCACACAAAATCCTATTAATCTTCCTTTGTGCTGGTCTGGAAGGCATTCGTGTGGTACAGTGATGTTTTAATTATGGGATATCGGTCATATCTAAAGTGCGTCCAAGTATAAACAACAAGCTAAACAAATTTTTTTAATTGTTTCCACTCTTAGAGAGATGTGCAGTCGTCCCTTCACATTTCACGAATGTAAGTTGCAGAGGACCCCCCGGGGAGGTGGATGTTCGTCAGTGCTGCTTGGGGGGGGGGGGGGGGGGGGGGGGGGGGGGGGGGGGGGGGGGGGGGGGGGGGGGGG
>JABJVR010003084.1:0-16424 GCA_025773905.1 Chitala chitala | reverse complement strand
CACACACACACACACACACACACACACACACACACACACACACACACACACACACACACACACACACACAAATGACTTTCGGCACTCATTTTTGCTAAATTTATAGCAAGTGAGTAGACATCACTAAGCAGCAGGCAAAAATTATTGGTAATCTAATTTCAGCAAAAATTAGCGCTGAACAATTCCATAATGATTATTATGAATTACATGGAAAATTATTCAGCATAGTGTTTGACTGGACATAGAAAGATAAACACAGAGCACATCAAATCTGAAACGGATCTAAAAAACAAAGAGAAGGGGGCTAATGCAATTTGTCAAACCATAGGTCCTGCAATTTTAGGCATGAGTTTGCAGGGGATTTTATTGCCATTTGTTTTGAATCTTATATTCCCCTTTAATAAATGTTAATAATTAAGATATGTTATGACCTTATAAAGGTACACCTTCAAAAATGTAAAAACCCAAATCTTAAATAAATCAGAAAATCAAAAAAAAAAAAAAAACAGAAAAAATGAGAAAAACTGAAATGGAGTCTAAGGGCCAAAGAAACCAATAACAAACACTTATAAAACTCGAAACACAAATATGCACAAAAATATAATGTCTACACAATATTATAATTCACCATTTATCCCTCCCATGCCTCTTTGGCCGTGTGCTGACTTGCACAGAAAAAGAAACCTAATGACACTGACTGCACTGAAATCCAAACAATATAGCACAGCTTTGGCTTTCTTATATTTAAATCCCTAGTAAACACAATGCAAGGCAGCAAGTATCTCTGAACCTCAAGGCCCATTTAGGCCCATTTTTTGTCCAACAAATACAATATCTCTCTCACTCACACACACTCATCTATGAATATTATTTGCATTTTTTTTTTATTATTAAAAAATGTCTGTCTTTTAAGCACCTGTTACACAGACCTTTCTCCACACATGAAGCACTCCCTCCTGGCTAGCGTTGCAAGTTAATGGTATCAACGGATTGTGAACTATATAAAAATACAAAAATATGCATGGTGGGAGTGCTGGCCAAAATTTTGACATACAGGTTTTTTACAAGATATGAAATAATATACTGAACAATATCTTTAATGCAGACAAGCTAATCACACTAGGGGAAATGGATAAGAAAACAATGAACAAACATATTAGCTTCTTCCTTTTATTTGCTTCTTTTGTTCTTAAGACCCTAAATTATAAGCTATTATCAGCCTCTTGACAGTGGACGCCCAAACAAAAATGGCATTTTTCCAATGAAAATGGCAGCTGCCACAGGAGAAGTCTTTGGTGGAGCCTGTTCCTTTAGACTTCCAGTTATTTATATCAGTTGGCTGACCCCAGTCAAGAGGGTGAGGAGCTTCCTGGAAGTAGCATAGTGGGTGTCTCCGTGAGGACTAGACTCAGCCTGGTCGGGTACTCAGTGTCTTTGCCTCTCCAATGGTGGAGCAGCAGGGAGGGCTCTCTACCCCTGCATGCAATTTTATTGGCTGTGTCTGGTATCCTACTAAAACCACTGCCCTGGCACATGCAAACCTGGCTCTATTCAACCCAGTGACTCATGGCAGATGACCTCACTACACAGTTAAAGGAAAATCTATTGACTCAGTTGCCTGTTTCTTAAAATATATAAATTTTATAATAACAAAACACAATAAAGAAAAATAAAACAATTGCATTTCACGCATAAACATGTACTACTCTAAAGGACGTAACCCTACAGTGCACTGTTTTTTTATAAGTACATATAATGCACATGTACAAATTAAAAATTATTTTTTTAATTATGTACATATATTTTTATAAATACTATTATTAATATTTTCATTATTGTGAGACATGATATAAAGAAATTATATTTCAAAGCCATCTAATGCGATTGCATTTCTTGTGATGACAGAGCAGAGGATACTGCAGGGCAGCCACTGCAGTCCACCCTCCTGTCTGCTTTTTCAAGAATGGCAGTGTGTGCTGGAATGTCTAGCACACACAAATCAGCATTCACCCATTATGCATACAATTCCAAATAATAGCTTGGCAGAGACTGAAATATTTTCCCAAACAACCTTGTTCAGAAAGAGCAAGTCCTAAGTCAAAGATTAAATAATTGCACAGCAGTTCCTGTACAGGAGATCATGACAAAGCCTGCTTTGTGTTTGGGCCAGAGAAGCCACCATTAAATTGACTTTACCATTATTTTCCCAAATTGCCCTTGGAGCAGAGAGGCATACATTCACAATTCAAGCAGCTACTCCACTCTGGACAGAAGAAAAGCTTCCTACCTCAATTCACTGAGCATAGTCACAGGAAGAGAGGTGCATAAATCTTCTTTTGTTTTTGTACAAACCTTTTTTCTAGTTTGAATAATAAACTTAAAAAGAAATTGGACTGCTACTGCTGAGGAATTTGTTTAAAAGTAACACTTTTGGAAGCTGTCCAAATCATGCCTCAGACAAGGTGACTGGCTTGCTGGTTGGCCTTTGTAATATAACTATTTGGCTTATTTGTTGTAAGACTCAGTGAAGAAAAAAAAACTTTTATTCAAAAAGTACCAAAATTGAACTGACATTTAGGATATTTAAACGTACAGCTCATCCTGCTTTTGTCTTAAAAAAAATGTTAAATTACTCCAAAAAAAAAATACTTGTGTATTTAGTGATCTGCCACCACACCTTTAAGATGCAAGTGTGGAACCTATTTATTAAACAAATCGTAGTCACAGTCCAAAGCCAAACTCAAAAGCCAGAAAAGGAGGTTAGTATCAAGCAGATAAGTACTTGGAGAACAGGCAGGAAGGAACATAAATAGGGAACACTCAGGGACAAAGATTCAGGAACACACTAAACTAAGGAGATTCAGCAAAAAAAAAACTACTCTGTATGCAAATGGATAAGCAATAACTCACAATGTGAGTGTAGAGGAAAGACTGAATAGATAGAGATGCCAGACAGGAAATGTCAAACAAGTGGGTCATGTGACATGATTGAATAATGACTTGAATGAGTGAGTTCTTGACTGACCGACAGATTCAATTAACAGAATGGTTGTATGTGAGTGTTTACTAAGTACTGTATGGTGTGAATCAGTTGAATGAGATGATGTAACTGCTAAAAATTGGTATTTCACACAATTTTCCAGGTAGACGCTTTTATGAATTCATTGAACAACATCCATAAACTTTTACGAATACATTTAACGACATCCATAAGCTGTATGCTGTTTCTGAGATAGCCACCATGGCACTATCAGAACAAAAAATAACTCATAGTAACAGATTACAGTTCCTCCTTTATCCTCCCTATATCACAATACTTACTAGCTCAATGACTGAACACTGAAAGTTTATGTTACTTAATATGCACAGAACAGAGAACTGTCACAGCAACAGAACAGCTTTGTATTCTAGAACAGTAGTTCACAAATGGGAGCAATAGTACCCCCACGGGTACCTCAGGGGGTACAGCACCTTAGGGGGTACTTGACAGAATTACAAAATTTGACAGTAAATTTTTTTTTGACAAGTAATCTCAAATTCCTTTGAAAAAATTACCTTCACAATTTAACAAAATGCACATAAAACATAAAACATCCATGACTGATAATGTAACATTCATTGTCCGTAGTCAACCAGTGTTCATTTAACATTTCTACAGTATTTACACATGACCTCAGTTCTAAAACACTGAGTGCCCTGTAGCTAAATGCAAAGAAAGTACGGCTGAAATGATTCCTCGAGAAACATTAATTCGATTAGTAAAATTTGTTGGTGCAAAATCTTTGCACAGAAGCTTAGTTTACTTGATAAAGTGACAGTTCAGTGTTTCACATGGAACATTATACTAGTTAGTTCTGACCAAGGAATTTGGTTTGATTTAATTGGACTAAAGTGGTGATATTACACGATAACAGCACTGGGACGTTTAACAATAAGCATCATTCCACTTCCGTGTTCTAATAATTGTTAATTACATTAATGTAATAAAGAAACAAATCATCTATCAACTAATAAATGGTGTTTGTAGATTTGTTCACAAGGAAGAGGCACAAGAAAGTCTGTTACTAAATCAATCTGTGGATGCTTATTACTGTCAAGTAATAAATGGCATTTGTAGAAATGTTGTATGATAAACATTAATTAATCTAGCTTTTGGTTGCTAGCTCAATGCTAAGTTTTAATTAACTAAGCCGAAAAGATAGATATTTTCTTCCAAAAATAACATTTGAGTTAAATTATGAATAGTTCTCAGCAGAGGACGAGGAGAAGGGAAAAAACCAGGATGAAGGAAACACAATAAGGCAAACAGCATGGGATTTGAATTGCTTTCAACGTTGCTAGTGTAACATGTAAGGGAAGCTAGTGTGTGCTAATATACTCTGATTGTGTTGCATAGCAACAGTCAATTCGCAGTCCAAATGCAGACTGCGAATTGCCTATTTGCGTTGGCAGAGCGACATAACTGATAAAAAAAAAAAGTAAACAATCTGTTGTCACTTATTACTGTCAACTAATAAATGGTGTTTGTAGAACTGTTGTATAAAATTGTTACTGATGCACAATGCGCTATGTTGTGAAAACAAGACCTGAAGAAGCTATAATTGATTGCTTTGGGTATGGACTACAAAACTGAGAAAAAGAGAGAAAATTGCAAGGGGCAAAAGAAAAGACTGGCCAGAAAAAATGACTGAAATCGTCCAAAGTTTGGGATCACTTCAAACTGAAAAAAGAAGAAAACTGTACAGTTTGTCTATTGTAAAACCAAAATAACACACCACAGCAGCACAACGGTGATGCTTCAGCATCTCAGCAGAAAACATCCAGACTACATGTCTTATGCTCTTTATCTAAGCAAAATAATTTTTATTTGATTACTCGATTATTCCATCGATTAATTGGTAGAATACTTAATTACTAAAATAATCAATAGCTGCAGCCCTAAAAGAAAGTTGTGTTTGTTTGGAAATAGATCTGTGTCTAGAATGATCACTAATCAATGACAACACATAGATCTGAAAAGTACCAGTATCACTGTAACCCAAAAAATTTCGGTACTTGAGCTCACACATTTTTTGAGCTTTTTCTGGAAATCTGCTATGCTACTTGGTATTATATGCAGGTTCCTTCCACCCTGCCTTTGCTACTGAAACAATGGAGGAAAGCAAAAAAAAGGGGAACTTTTGTCTGCTAGACAGGTTGATTCTGTTTTCGTTAGGCTGTTAATGGACCCTAAGCATGATGACGTACAGAGAATGCCCAGGAACGATTTACCGCATTACATGGAAGAACTGCCTTTGAAGTCACAGGAACATCAAAAGAGACTCGGAGTGGATGAGTATGGACCATGCGTGACAAGCCTGCTGCCTTTCTAAAAGCTTTCATCCTCCCCACCTTAAACTTACAAGAGAAAACTGTTTTAACATTGGAGCAGAAGCTGAAGCATATGAGCAACAAATAGCATTGTTTAGAAAACTAACTTTGGTGCTGATATTTAAAGACTGATGGTTCCTCAGACAGCTCCTTGGAGGGTCCCTAATCTAATGTCAGAAGCTAAAGAAGTAGTTCAAGTAGTTTTTTTATATCATGGCATATTAACACACTATAAATCCAGTCTGTATGCACTATACAAAATACAGGTAGAAAAAATGCTATACCAGCAGCTGTACCCCACACACATTTACTTGTTATACTACACTGTAACCAAGGAAATTATTGTGCTTCAGTATGAAAAGCATCTTATTCAATTTGCCGTTTTATACAGTTTTAGATTTTATGCCTATCGAAGAAGTACTACTTTCAAGTAAATTGACAATAGAAATTTATAAGGAATTTAAATCTGTATTTACGTTTTTACCATAATGTACCGATTTCACACACACACACACACACACACACTTCCATAAGCACTGAAAGAAAAAGAAAAGAAAAAAAAGAGCGCCGATATTCTTTTGCCATTGAGTGCTCTGAGGTTAACCAATGATGATTGTAAATTCTGAGCTAACACAACACAGCAGGCAAAGGCATCCGGCCCAATATCTGAACAGGCACGGGAGCATTAAAAAGTGAAGGCCTTGGTTACAGGTGACACATGACAGGTTGCTTCGATAAGGTTCACTGCAGCCTCTGCTGAGTTAAAACAAACAGCTATACATCTTTGGGCCAAAAAATCCCACACAATATACTTTGTTTCACAGAGGTTCTTTTAAAGAGGCAACGGTATTTTCATAGACAGTTAAATACATAATGAAAAGCAACACATGAAGTGACTGAAACATATATTAAGGTTATAAAAAAAAAACACTTTTCATTACATGCCAAATTTTAAAAAGTATCATACTAAGACACAAAGAATGGGGAAAGAGTAATTATGTCATTAAAAAGCAAGTCCAGTAGATTAAGACTAAAAAATTACCTAACAAAATAAATGTTGTTTTCCTTAGAACTGATCCACACTCACATCTTCACAATGGAAGCCTAACAAACGAAACCTTTGAGAATGCGGTACTAGCAGCAATAAGTGCATGCTGTACCAAGGAAGATGGCAGGTCTGCACTGCAACCATGATTAAGTTTCCAGTGATGCTGGGTGTAAAAACACATACAAAGACTGAAAAACAAATTGCGACAATGCACGTACACACGCGCGCGCACACACACACACACAAGTGGACATCAAGAACATTTTCACTACTGGACTAAAGTTAAGCCATTTATAATTTTCATTAAAATTCATGGTCAATAAAAGTATTCTACAAATACTGCACATGACTGATATGCCAAACTGACAAAGTTGAATTCCATGTGATTACACCAACCAAAATAACTCCTTTTCCAGAACCACAACCAGGGAGCTGCCTTTCAAGTGTCCTTGCAGCTCTGAGAAAGAAAGATGAGCTTGAGGTCCCATCTGAGCATGATTCTGGCAAGACAACACAGGAACACCAAAGTGTCAGCTATGCTCCAGTCATACTACCCCCCAGTTTGCCCCACAACCCTCCAAACTTCATATATATACATCCCCCAGAGGAAACCATCCAGAGTCTAAAGGATATCATGCTGCCTGAAAGCTTTTAACAAGATGGAGATGGCAATATGACGAAATATAATGAAAACTACTTTCTTTACGTTAATGACGTACCGTATGTCAAGAGGTTTTATGTTCAAAATTACATTTGGACTATTACTGAAGCTGGTATTCATTTGATGATAAGTGTCACAAATGTAAAGAACTGCAGCACCCTAAAACACTTTGACACACAATTTTGTGCTTTGAGACACAATTTTGTTTCAGGAACACTAAAAAAAAGAATTGCAAAAAAGCAAAATGAACAAAATGACAAAGCAATGCAGATGTACAGGAGGATAAAACACTTTCACAGTTATCTTGTTTACAGATGTGCTCTAAACCGGGGATCTGCAACATTCACTATCAAAAGAGTCATTTTGGCTCCTTCCCCATTACAGGGAATGCTACTGCAGAGAGGTGGAAGAGCCGCATACGGTTCCACAGCCACTTGTTGCAGGTCCCTGCTCTAGACCTATACATTACATAAAATGAAAACGTATAATTCAAAATGTCAGACTGTGTCATGCTCAGTTTATGGCTATGCATAAGCAACTTCCACAGCACAAGCCAAGGACATAATTCATTCAGAACGCATGATCCACACACAACTCTAAACCCACTGCCACAAATGCATAAAAAATAAAGCAACCAAAATAGCACTGTTTACTTCTGAGTCATGTAGCAGCTGTTGATTATGTTGTAATAGACAGAGGGAGCCAGTGGGTTTTGACCCCAGGTCACCATCACCAGCACTGAGCCTAGGACAAAAGCATTAACCTGTTAAGCTAAAGACCCACTCAGTGAACTAATCCTTGTAGCTGACCCTGTATCTCTCTTAGTAGTCACTAAAATACCATTCATCAGCTGTGTTTGCTTACCCATGTTAAAAAGGGAATCAAAATACATAGAAGCATCATGAAGTCTACCTTTAAGACAAAGTCAAACTGCAATATGGTGAAAAACAAATAAGAAGAAGGTATCACGTTTCTCCCAGTAGTTAAAAGTCTTAATGAGAAAAGCAGTGTTGGACAAAAAGAGGGTCACTGACCCAGCTGAGTGAAATTATGATTGACAGAACATTTTTTTTAGCCCAAAGGCTCCTTTTCTCAGCTGCCAGGAAACTCTATCATCCATCTATGAAAACAAATACAAACACAATCTAACTCCACCCACAGTAATACTAATTTTATGCTACTACATGGACTCACCCAAATATCTTAACCAAGGACTGTTGCCAGGAACATGAAGAATATACAATTTTTTGTCTCCGTTACAGCTAAAAATAATCCGTAGCAATACCAAACTGGCCTCTCATAGAAATATAGCTCAAATATATCTCAAAGGCACTCTTTTACAAAAAAATATTAATAAAACTGTTGTCAACACAATACATTAGGGCAAACCTGCTAACAAAGGCTGCCACTAAATATTCTGTATTGTGTTGTTTGTATATAAACCTTTTTTCTATTCTAGTCAAATACTTGAAGACTTGTATCTCTAAATCTTGGTTCTTGAGTACTATACTTGGCCTCTTCTCTCCTGTTTACTGAAGAACTGAATGCCACATTCTCTTCAGTTACTGAAGCAAATACATCTCACTTTTTCCAGATGTCCATGAGAGAAAAAAATCTGCACTGGTACTCTAAAAGGTTTCCCCAATCGTCCAGTTCTAACAGGAAAAAAACCACTGTTTACTTGACCCATCCAGAATAATCCTACAAAGTTGTGATAAACGAGTCTGACTGATTTTATGGCTGGTGGATAGAAGTGGAATAAAAAATACATGACTGGCAATTCTCGGCAACTTGCTTAGGGCGATGCAGCCCATCTGCAATCCAACAGACAGTCAGATAGACACAGACACACACACCTTCCTACCACATGACTATAAATGCTCACATACATTCATCCTGGAAAATATTTACATACTGTAGGGACTAATCTAAAAATCTGTTTTGATAACTGATAAATATTTTGTTATTCTATTTTTTAAGGTTCACAATGTAACAATTGTAATAGGCCTTGAGTGGTGCTGTATATATAACAACCAAAAATAAAAACAGTCATAACAACTCAATCAAAATTTACATAACCCACTTTAAAGAATGAAATGTCAGGTCAGATTTTCTTTTATTTGGATGGGACCCCATGGACTTTACAGTTTGAAGAAATGGACAAAGGCACATCTCACAGACACCCCCCAACTCACATTCCTTTATTGTACCAACCCCTCAAAAGCCCTCACCGATACAATAACTAAACCAGCTCCAGTACTACAGGGTCAGAGAAATCACTCTACAAACTGGTACTGTCTTACTCTTGTTGTGACAGGTATCTCTTTTCACCACAGACGAAGAAAAAAGTCTAAAAAAATTAATACTTATAGGTAACCGTGAATAAGGTTGGTTTTTTGAATCACTTGGCTGAGGACATAGACATGTTAAGGGTAACTAAAAAAAATATTAACATCTTGGGAAAATGCATATAAATGAAATACTAAACACACATTACAAAGATATTCCACCTGTGGTTCAATTTGTTAAACAGTACATCCAACATGTCGAAAATATGTTCAGTTTTGTGATGATCTGCAGTTTCAGAAAAGTCTGGAAATCAAAATTATTTTTTAGCTTTAGTTTTTCTAAGTAAATTTTCTCAATAACATCCTTTCATTAGATATTCCTTTAAAACAGCACACTTGATTATGCACAGCATGCAATGACTGAGGTAGTGAGAAACTCTGGCAGTGATGGCTGTGTACCCAGAAAACTTAATGGATTTCAAAGCCTGAGAAATCTTCAAAACTTCAATAGAAAACAATATTTCCACAACAAAGGCTCCATCGTGTGATCATTAAAACCAACAGTTGCTGACAATGGAAGCCTTGGGGTGTGGGGGAGGGAGTACATGGGTTCATAACCCATCTGTCATCTGTGTACTTTGGAAGACCCAGAAAAACACTGGGGAGAAAATGGGACACCATTGTTTGATACAAGCCTTCAGATCAGTGGAGTAGAATAACCTCATCATTGCCATAGTCTCCCTAACATCTTATAGGCCTGACGCTGGAGACGTGGAGTTGGCGCCAGCAAAACCTGGGAATGCCGAGAGCCACTCAAGCACAACTGACCCACTGCAATCACAAAATGGTAAGTGGCCCCATCTTTAAAACCCAAATGACTGCTGATGCCTGACCTGCAAACAATTTTTTCAACTGGCTGAGCAGTACTCCATGAAGACTAGGAAGGAAGCTTAAAGGATCCTATGCAATAAACCAGTGGCCATTCCAGTGCTTGCACAGTGAAGACCTTTGAGCAAATCAAAACTGCTGCTAAAGGCAGGTGTTTGTGTATCTCCCACATCTCTCCAGTTTGTTCCAGTGGCAGAGTCACTCGTGAAGTCAAGCCAGACATTTTGATAGGCCACAAATTACCCTGGCGCCAGAGAGGACAAAGGCATTGAAACAAGCTCACTAACTCTCACCATGTGAACCACAGCTCCACAGCAACGAAGAAAACACCATGTACAGTAAAGGCTACCTATTAAACACAATTGTTTGACAGAAAATGTCAGCAGGATACATTGTCCTTCCCACTGAAAAACCTGCATTCACAACTAAGTACAAAGCACTGTGACAACTAATTATATGACTTTTGCTGATGATCTAAAGGCTGACTATCTTGGTGCTGAGTCATAAGCCAAATACCTCTCACCTTCAGTACTTGTATAACACAGTGCTTTGTTAAACAACTGCAGCAAAATTGGTCAAATTCCTCACCTACAACTGTTACTCACCCAAGTACTTTGCACACATATCCAGAAAGGCAACCTGTTATTGGAGATGGATGTATCTTACATTTGGCTTCTTCTGTAGGATGAGCTTTACTGCCTCACTGTGAGAAAGATGCTGTCTGTCTGCTAGGAATATGCCAATTCAGCAGGACCTTCAGTATTGGCTGCCAGTACAGAGAGAAGCCTGATGCAGCATCACTCACTTCTATCACTTTACCACTGAGCATACTAAAGGCTAAACCCACCCCTCCTACACAAATACTCATACCTATACATGCATACATCCCCACCTCAAGGATATAATAGTTTTACTTTTATTATGGTTTTACCTAGAAATTCATCACATTTTAACTGGTGGTTTAGGGGAGAGGATTTGTTGGTTAGCCAACGTGAAGTGCAATCAAGAACCATGCTTTTGCTAAACTGATAATCCAGTTATTGTAACAAACCTGTAATTGTATCACAAAGAAATCTATAGCTGTTTCTGTAACTGAAGACATGTGAGAAGGGACTAGAATATCAAGCTAATCAATAAAACTTTAACAGGCAGCACAAAAGCTGTGCCTTGTGGTTTCATAAACGTCTATTGGAAATTTATCACATTTTAGTTACAGGTGCAACCCGGGGGGGTGGGCGGGGGGCAGCCAACTTAAAATACAGCTGAGGGTTAAACATTTGTTCCCAGGCATAGTGCTACTTGCAGCTTTGGACTTGTGTGGTACTAACAAATGCTTTCCTGAAGAGGCCACCCCATCTTCAAAAACTTCCAACACAGAGTAAATAATGTTGTTTGTCTTGGGGACATCAAACAGCCATTCCAAGGGCTCAATGAGCAAACCACTTGTCCACTGGGCAAATTTGTTCCAGTTTTCCCAGGACAGTTTACACACACTAGGATCACCTCCCCCCAAACCAAGCCTGCTCCTCGCTCCAGCTCTCCTGTTTCACAGCTGGAGAAGTCATTGCATAGAATCCATCAGCTCATATCCATCTCACCTGATGACATTGCACTATCTGACCTGGGAAAAGGCTCCACCAGCAAAGGTAAAGGGTGAGATATTGCTGATCTATCTATAACAATGTAAATTCTGAGCCCACCACCAAGAAACAACAGCTTTTTGGACTGGCTTTGTGCCTTTATCCTGGTGTCTCACTTTATGTTAGGGGTGTCAAAGCAGTCCTGGAGGGCCGACATGGGTGCAAGTATTTGTTTCAGCCAATTTCTGGTATTAATTGATTCTTAATGTCAAATAAACATTTTTGACTTTTTTGTACAATTACTGTTCCAATCCAGAAATTCAAACACTCCATTTTTTATGAGTTTTAAAAGCATGACAAATTCTTACTGATGTTGCTTATCATTTTTTCAGTTATAGTATAAAGATAATCTTTAACTCCATTTCTTGTTAGAGATCACTTCATAAGTATTCTTTATCATTGGCATGTGCTTCTGCTGTTCATTAATTAGTACAATTTGAGTACAAATTAATTATTATTGGCTTGAATTAAACACAATGCTAAATTATCCAGACATTTTCTACTCAGATTCTGCAGTCAGCAACACTGGGAAGTGTGATTTACATTTTTGCACAAGCTTTTAACTTTCTTCTTTATAAATATTTCTCTGAATTAAGACAACTAAGTGCAGATAGATGGAAAAGACGAGGAATAGCGATGATATTTAAGATAATTGTCAAATTAAAATGAAGGAATTGGTTGGAAGAAAAACCTGCGCCTTCTGCGGCCCTCCAGGACTGTGCTTCGATAACCCTGCTGTACATGTTAAAGATATTAACATATTTTGAAATTCTTTGATTACCTCAATGACATCCTTAGTCTGCATTGAAAGACTGTTCCATACTAAAAATAAATTAATAACTTAATTTAAGGAATAAAATTCCTTAATATTCAAAATTTTTCCTACACTAAATACTAGTAAGGTTGGATTCACCTGATAAACGTTCAGCATTGCACCGAGCTCAGTGTTAGAGGGGTTCTTTCACATGAGCGGCGTTGCTGCTTAACCCAGCGGTAAGGCGTTAACATTGCGTGCCTCCCATTTAACGGTTGTTTGGTGCGATGCAACTAGTCCTGCATGCTAGCACCATATTGCGGATTTACGAGCAATTTTCCCTAACCAGAAATTGCCGACTGCTGACGTTTTGCCTAGCAATCGCCCTTTTCCTTCAAGATCATGGTAGGTCTTTAATATTATTTCTTACAATTGGGGAACGTTTGCAGTGAAAAGTTATGAACGTCTCATACCACTTTGTAGTATAGCATCTACTAGAACTGGGCAAAATTTTGATTTTACCGATTATATTGCGTTTTTTATTTTCTATGATGTCTAAAAATGAAAATCACGGATTTCTGTAACCTGGGTAATTACAGCACGACCAGCGCGCACTCTGCCAATAACATGATGGCAGAGCACGCTTCAACAAGTGAGGCGCTCTCGGTTCATTAAATCGGCAGTGTCTCCTCAGTCATCTGGAAGTGGTTTAGTTATACAAAATCCGATGTCGAACAAACCATTGTCCGTTGGCGGTCTGTGCCAGCAAACACACAGCAGCCCGACCAAATTATTCCAGCATATCAGACAAAGGCACGCAGCCGAGTGGGAGAAGTGTGTGGGAGAAGTGATGCGCAAACTAGTGCCAGCCCCCAAACTTCTGAAAAATCAGGTAACAATAGCAGCATCACTCTCCATTTATATAGCAATTGGTATAGGGCCACGGTGGGAAAAAATACAGATGTTTCATATTGCCAAAGATATGGGTAAAATCTGACTAAATACGGCGTGGCGCAAAGCGTGATCCTATGCTCCCATACACAGTAATGAATGCTTAGCTTGGGACGATGGGCAACGCTTATCATGTGAAACTGTCCTGAATGTTTCCCTGACCAAGTGTGTTGTGAGCGATGGCAAGTAAATGTAGAGCGAGCGATGCATAGCTGGAAAGTTTTTTAATACATATGAACATTTAACATGGCATCAGTCACACATAATGTAAACCGTATCACCTTAGCATAAACCGTGATACCAGTAACTCCCCCTAGTGTCCTGGCTACTAAGTACCATACATTGGACCAAACAAGTGCTGTTTTAAAACCTGTTTTACGAGGAAAAAAAGTTTGGGAATGTGCGACAAACAACCGAATAACAATGCAACAATAACATGGTTTGAATGTTGGGGACGTTATAACAATTGCGCGACTTTATGACGCCTGTAATTTCTTCAGAAAAACGAAGCGTTTTTACGTTTCGATGTTGTTCAGGCCGGATATTATCGTGATGCCACTCTACTTTCTTACCAAATCCACCACCTTTAAGGTAAACTAATCACGTCGAACGTAAAATACTGTGCAGTCATAACACCAAAAAGGCACACTCAAAGGAGGCAAGGATGGTCAAAAGTTTGCTTATTCAGTATTCAATTCAGTATGCTTTGTGTATTTTCTGTGCTTAAAATATGAATCAGGTAGATACAATTTAATAATGTTAGTGATGCCTGTGACTATACACTCCTAACCATACTGCACATCTGTACACATTTAAGACAAATATTTGAGGACACCAATGTAAAGTACAGTAAATTTGCATAGAAAATGGGAGTGTGAGCATAGCAGTAGCATGTCAGACTGCTGCCCTGTTAATCGGTTTTCAAAGTACTCAGATGAGCACTTCACTACCAGTTTGTGCTAGTCCACAACACCCCCAGTTCTATCAGTGAGCTCCACAATTCAGTATTATTAATTCCAATCAAAATGTGTTTCTACAGACCTTTCATTTTAAACTTAATATTTGAATGCTTATTCATTTAATTGAACATATCTCATTCTAAAGTACCATGCATCCTAGTCATAAAGACAACCATAATGGGACACAACAAAGACTCATTTTTTCCACTCATTGCATAAGCAGGTGTGATGAGGCCTGCATATATTATTAACATAATATATATAATTAACAAAATGTTAGGCTTATTTATCCTGTATATGACATCTTCTTCCCCAGTCACCAAAGACTGTGAGTACCCTCAGAAAACTGACACTATTGGAGTTAGAGGTGATGGTTAACCAAAGCAAACAGAGAGTAGGAAATGTAAGTCTATTTAACAGGACTAATTTGCTTTTCCAGACTTAGGGGGAGGCAGAAGGAGAGTTGGGGGGAGGAGCATATCAGAGACACAGAAGGGGAGGAACTGATATGCCTTACAAAACACTGGGTGAATGTGGGGGTGGGAGCATGTGATTGAACACAAACACTTATTTATGGCAAAAAAGCAGCCATTACACACAAAAAAAATCACAATGTGTTTTTGTGAATAGGTTTGCATGTATAAATATGTACAGATTTTACTGTCATTGTATGGACAAACTTAAACATCAGGAAAAAAATTTTTTGATTACACCCTTAGAACTATATTCTAAGGATTTCAAAGTACCAAAACCGTGGCATCATTTTTCAACTTTGACAACTTTGTGGCATGATGTTAAAATTAGAACAATGTAGGAGGTATCCACAAAACAAAAATGTATAGATGTTTGTGTCTGTGCATTTGAGTTTGTGAAAGTATGTTATAGGAAGAGGGGAAGATTGCGTGTATGTGTATGCGCGTTTGTCTCCATTCATTGCTTTGTATCCTGCACAGTAGTGCAGAGCTGTACTCAAGCCCAAATCTGTAAATGTATTGATAAGCTGTGTAGTAGATGCTATAGAGTAGGACACATGGATGTGCAGCAAGTGAAGTCCAAACTTCCGATATTCCTCTTGCAGTAGTACCAAACACCCTTACTAAATCAGGGCAGGGGTCAGGACAGAAAGAGTTTCTCCTTCCTGAAACAGATCTGCCTGAAACTGAGGTGGCAGAGTTTGGCATTTTGGACAATATGTCTCCAAGCTTTACTCAAGCTTTTAGATCTCACAAGAAGATCAGAGGTACTTTAGTTGTGTGAGTAAATTATCAGAACATATAGTGTAAACACAAATCTCTAGCAGATCCGAGACAGCCGGGTCATACTGTATGCTGCATAAGCTCAAAGCTGAAACGTGATTATCCACAAGTAGAGATCATGCTTCTCAAACATATTTGGTATTGCCAATGTAGTTTAACTATATGTAAATTCATTTGCAACCAGCAATATGGCATGAAAATAACTGTAGTGAAAATCCATTAAAATTAGGTCATGGTCTGTTAAGCAGCATTACTCATTCATGTGTGAGAATGACAGGGGCAGTAGAGAGTTTTTAATGCTGCTTAAAAACCCACTCTTTTCAAGGCTGACTTGAACACTGCAGTTCAGGTTCTGTTTTGATACTCTAGAATTTTCTCTTTAGTTTTCATTTTATATATTGGTATTCGTTTTATATTTTTACTTGGTAAATAACTACATATTTATATTTAGGATTTAAGGTTTATACAAAGATTTATATCAGGGGTGTCCAATCACGGTCCTGGAGGGCCGCAGTGGGTGCAGGTTTTTGTTTGCTGTTAATTGAGCCTTAAAGTCATTTAACCATCATTGACTTTTTTGTATAATTGTTATATATAATTGCATTAATC
>JABJVR010003083.1:0-16426 GCA_025773905.1 Chitala chitala | reverse complement strand
CCCCCCCCCCCCCCCCCCCCCCCCCCCCCCCCCCCCCCCCCCCCCCCCCCCCCCCCCCCCCCCCCCCCCCCTCATTTCTCTTCACCTTTTTTATTTATTTTTTTACATGCTTGAACCATTATTTTACCTAAATTATAGGTGCATTTTTTACTATGATTTTATGAGGGGGGGGGATTCATTTGCAGGTTTAGATCTGCACTGTGCAATCAATCAGGATTTCTGGTTTACTGTACTATAATTTGGTTTGTGTCCATACAAAAGAATTCTACACTAAACATGAGGTGTTTCTCTCAAAGAAAATAAACATGCTTTTGTTTACAAAGGATTGTTTCTTAAAAGGGTACAGAAGAATGCTTGCTTGTTAGATTACTTGCTGTTCATGTTCATTGGGGGAGGGGGAAAAAAAATTTCAAGGTCCAAACTCGTTCTTAGCAGAGTTCATACAGGTGGGATTACAAATAACAGCATTTGTTGTTGACACTGGCCCTTAACATGTATGTTTTTGTTGAACTGTAGAAAGCTGTTTGTTTTGCATATGTTCTGCTGACAGGCAGAAAAACAGGCTACTTGAAGGTAGTAACGAAAGCTGTACGGTAACCACCAAGATAAAATGATGGGCACCAAGAAAAGCAAATTACAAAAAAAAAACGTTTTGACCAGCAAATGGCAAAATGGATTTTGTTCCATTAATTTTTTCATTTGTTCTTGTAGCTTTAGAGTTTGCTCATTCTATCATACAGGAACTCCAAATAACACCTGCATATTATCAGTTATAAGTAATGTTCTTAACCATAATCTAGTTTAGTTTTACAGTTTAGTCCTAATGGGTAGAACTAGACTAAACAGTGTTAATTCTGTTGTTGATGGAATGCAAACTTTTTATTTTAAAAGGTTTACATTTGGTGTAATATTTGCTGTAACAGGATATGTATATATATCCTGTTATATAGTAGATTGCAGATTTTTTTTTTTTTTAATCATTATAGCCATATTATATTAAGTGATTAATTTATTGCAGCATACTGAGAAGTCGTGAGAATGAGGAAGGTGACATTGTCTTTTTTGTACATAAATTCAAACTTGTTTCTTTTATGTATCTGTGCACTTTAAGTATGTCCACTGTCTCATGTCTGGGGACAGACCATATGTACCTTATATTTAACGTATGTTCTTGGCGCCATCTCAGGAATGTAGAGGCAGAGGCGGATTGTGTTGGAGGTGCTGCTAATGCAGCCTTAGTTCCCACCCCTGAGCTCTTAATTTGTCCCTCGGCTGACAGTATCTATGCTGTACGGTACATTATACACGAGTGTGTATAATGTAATGCAGTCCCTGTAAATGAGCAATACTTTTGGAAACGTTTCAGTAAATCTCGCTGATATGGGGATTTCAGTGCAGGGCTGGGAAAACTTTCTGATAATACCAGGAAAAGAGGCAGCATGAAACAAGTCTTTAATGTAGGCACAATCAGGAAGGGACTGAGTAATGATGAGGGAAGGGAGGGGCTTTCGTTTCCCTGATGGTGGATCTAACTTAATTGTTTATGGGGGTGCAACTGGGGGTGGTGCCAGGTTCAGGCCTTTTCACTCCATGCTGGATTTGTGTCGTTGCCATGGCAACCATGCGTCCACTGGCATCCCCCCAGCAGAGTGATCTGATTGGTTTCCCTGCGCTGATAATCCAACCTTCTTCCCACAACTGCATTTCTTGGCCAAACGTTAGGAATGTGTGTGTGAGCACAGGGATCTTTCACAGCGCTCCCACACAACATGCTCTGCAAGGTAATAAAACACTGCCTTACTGTTTGCTGTTTTTGTGGAAGACGACATTGTACATTTCCAGTCTACCTTGTGATCTTCCTGCCAGCATGACTGAAACGGATGTTTTTCATCTTTGCCTACATTCTATTCCTTTCTCTCCAACAAAATGGGGGTGAAATGTTATTTTTTCCCCCCAGACTTCATTAAAAGTAATTCAGCAGCCTGTAATTTTTTTTTTTTATACAGTAAATGTTGTTTCTGTTAATTTCAGTTTTACATCCCCTGACAAATTGGAAGTTTAGGACATCATGTTATTGTTTTTCCTTCTCTCCTTACTTTACAACAGCAGGAAAAATGGGTTGCTGTGCATTTCCTGTCTTCTGTGATGGCTGTTTTGCATTTCCTGTCTTCCTCCTGGTAGAGCAGGACACGGAACAGCCCGAATTCCTGTAACATGTAACACGTGCACGTTCGTCAGCAGGTCCGGCTGATTCCGTGCGGCCGTCTGCACGCAGCGTTACGTGAGCGTCTCTCTGTTTTGGTCTAGTGACCGTTGGGCTCCATCGTAAGTAGACTGATGTGGACTTTGTCCATTAGTTCAGTAAATATTGTTAGGAAAAACTTTTGTAATGTAAATGAATTTGTTAAAAAGGAAAGCAATAAATCTGATTATACAGTGACTGGTGACTTTGTTTCATCAGACAAACATAATGAGCGAGGTACAATACAACTTTATTTATAAAGCCCTTTAAATCAGCCAGAGCTGTACATCAAAAAACAAAAGTATAAAAACAGAAAGAATACAAACAGAAATGATCATGTCATGCTGGGTCAAAAGCCAAAGAATAAAAATGAGTTTTAAGATGTTACAAAACAGGAATGAGGAAGCCTGTCTAATGCTCAGAGGCAAGTTGTTCCACAGCTTTGGAGTGACAACAGAAAAGGCAGAAAAGGCCCTGTCCCCTCTGGATGTTCTCTGGGACCTCTGTATATTAAGAAGCAGCTGGTCAGCTGATCTAAGCAAACAGACAGGAGAGGACAGGTGGAGCAATTCCGAAACAAAAAAAAATTGGCATTATATGCCCCATTTTCTGTGCTCTGGTCAAAAGGCCAGCAGCGGTATTTTGAACTAGCTGGAGACGTGATAGAGGGGACTGACTAACTCCTACATACAGCGCATTACAGTAATCCAGCCATGATGTAATGAAAGCATGGATTACTGTCTCAAACTGCTGTCTAGACAACAGAGGTTTTACTTTTGCCAGGCGCCTCAAATGAAGAAATCTAGCCTTCACCACAGCACCAATTTGGCTGTCCAATTTAAAATCACCGTCCATTTTAAAACCTAAATTTTTGACTACGGGCCTAACATAAGATGTCAAGGGGCCTAGATCAACAGGAGAAGACTTGCAGGGGCCACTAGGTCCAAACACCATCACCTCAGTCTTTAAATGAAGATGTAAAAAGTTTTGGGCCAGCCACGTTTTAATCTCATCTAAACATGAAAGCAGATGTGCGATTGCAAAGCCCTCATTTTGCTTTAAGGTTACATAAAGCTGGCTATTATCTGCATAACAGTGAAAGGCGACCCCATGGCATTTGAAAATGGATCCCAGGGGGAGCTGATAAAGGGAGAAAAGCAGTGGCCCCAACACTGGACCCCTGTGGGACCCCACACAACAAAGGGACAGTAAAGGAGACATAGCCATCAAAACCCAGAAAAACTTATATCTGCTACATAAGCCACAAATACCCACAAGATCACATAAATGAGTTAATAAAATGTGGTCAATTATGTCAAAAGCAGCAGTGAAATCAAGCAAAACCAGGATCACAAAGTCACCAGCATCAGATGCAACAAGAACATTGTTAAAAACGCTTAGCAAGGCCGACTCTGTGCAAAGTTCTAAAACCTGATTGAAAGACCTCAAGGATACCATTATCATCCAAATAACATTTCAATTGATTATACACAATTTTATCTAAGATCTTCAAAAGAAATAGCAACATAGAAATAGGCCAAAAATTAGCCAGCACAGTGATCAAGACCCAGTTTCTTAATTTCTGGAAACACTGCATGTTTGAAATTTGAAGGAACGACAGTAAAGGCCAAACTGCTGTTAATGACAGCAAGTATGAAATGCCCTATAGAGGGAAAATCCATCTATCCATCATCTTAACCACTTATTCCTGGTGAGGGTCGTGGGGAAGCCTTGAGCCCATCCCAGAGCACATAGGGCGCAGGGCAGGGGACACCCAGGGCAGGGCACCAACCCACCACAGGGTGCACACACACCACAGGCCATCTGGACACACCAATCAACCTAACCTGCATGTCCTTGGATTGTGGGAGGAAACCGGAGCACCCGGAGAAAACCCACCAAGCACAGGGAGAACATTCAAACTCCACGCACACAGACCCAAGGCAGGAATTGAACCCCAGGCCTAGCGGAGTGCGGCGACAGTGCTAACCACCACGCCACCGTGCCGCCTATTAGAGGGAAAATCCTCTTTGAGACAACATCACAGGGAGAACCCAAGGGCTTTATATGCCACGTCACATTTTCTAGAAGAGACATACTGATTCAAAGTGGTCAAATGCAGCTTTGCAAGGGGTAGAAACAGAGAAGACAGAGACAGGGACTGCAATTAGAACCTGTACCATGACAACAAGGTGTCATCAGACTCCAAGCCCAGCATCTCGCTTTAGTAGTACCTTGAGCATGCCACTCTGCACTTTTTTAGCGTGGTGTGTTGCAAGGACCTCACACAATTAGTACACATTTCTGTGCTGTTGAATAGACATGCCTAGAGATTTGTGCAATGGTGTTCACGTGTTAGATTTGGCAGGGGTAAAGGTCACAGGAGAGTTGGTCTCAGTCTCCTATAGAAAAAGGGTATGGTGACCTGGATACAGTAGTTATGAGGAAGAGGGGGAAAAAAAAAGGTGTAGATCATGAGAACTGAATTGTCACCCCTAATCCCCATGCCATCCTGTTTACATGAATGCACCAGATGCCTGAAGTAGTGCCCTCAGTTTGAATGAAAACAATATCAGAGTATAACAAACATTTTATTTCAAATACAGGCAAAATAAACAACTTGAGAACTCTGATAAAGCTAGACAGGAGTAATAAGTTCAAACATAAGGTTGATACATGATGTAGACTCCATCAGCTCAAAACACATTAAAATAAAACATTACAATGTCTGTACATTAAGTCAACAAAAGGTAAACAATTTGCCTGCTCCTGTAGGTAATCCATTTTGGCACCTTGTGTGTTTAACTAGTTTGTCTTTAAAGGTGGTTTGTCCTAATGGTTCATATTCATGTTTTTCTGCCATCAGTTATTCAAGGTCACAAACTTCTGGTATTTCTAAAAATAAAAACTTGGGGGGGCTATTCCAGAACAGTGAGGGAAATTGCTACCCTACAGCTAAATGTAGACAAAAGGTTGCACAGCAAACATACTACTATTAAAAAATTTTTGGCAGCATACGGGATGAAATCACTTTTACAACAGTTTTGGAACACTACCTTGGCTGTGACAACACTGCAAGAAGGACTTAGTTCATCGTTCATGGGTGACCCTTATGAAAAACCTGCCTTAGCAGAATATCATGACAACTACATTTCACCTATAATTTAAAACTGGTTTACCACCATAAGCAAACAAAATACCACAGTGGGTTTATTCATTTGCACCAAATATATATATTATATATATTATTGTAGCAAAGATTTAGCTTTCCTTTATGAACTTAAAAGTACAACCACTTGGAGATGTTCACCATACTGGGAAGGGAAAAAAATTAAATCATACAAAAGCACTAACAGAACATTTACAAAAGCAAATGAAAGAAACATTAAAAAACAAGGTAGAGGGCATTGTATGACCTGTACAGTAATACTTTCGGTTAAGGAAAGGAATGCCCTTATCTCAAGAGGGTGTGTCCGTTTTAAAACAACACATGGTGGACAGTGGAGAGCGGGGGAAGAACACACACACACACACACACACACACACACACACACACACACAAAATAGTTTGGTCCAGGCTTCTGGCAAGAAGATGGAGCTAGAGCCCATTAACAGCGAGTGCGTTTCTGTGAAGCGGGCCGAAACTGTTATCTGAGGTCCTTGTTTTCTCTGGGGACACGGAGCACCTTGTAAACACTGTTTTTGAACACGGTGGTGAAGTGCGGCCGGGTATCCCGTGACATAATGGCACAGAGGGGCACCTTCCCACGGTTCTTTGGGTCCTCCACATCCCAGATTTCCGGCATACTGCAGCCAGGCCTGGAGAACACGAGTTAAGAAGAATTCAAGAAAACTGACCTATTTAAAGCATGGTTTTAATAGCAAAATGGGTGCAGACAGCATTTGGCTATAAATTCAGCCAAAAGGCACAGGGCTGGGCAGGCGAGAAGGTTACCTGGACCGACGAGTGCACCATGAGTCCTCCAGGACATAGTAGTCCACCTGGAGCTTCATCAGCTTCTTCTTCACCACCTCGGCTGGCATGCGACTGTACATGGAATACACCAGCTTTGTCCTCTCCCTAGAAGCCACAGAACAAACCTCCTGAGGATCGGACAGGGGCGGGATGGTGGTATTGGAGGTGCTGTGGCAGAGCTGCACAGCTTACCTGAGGCCCGCATCCTCATAGTGGGGGTGGTTCACTACAGGTCTAAGTGCCGATAACTTGACACTGGCCATAGTGGGCATGGCCCCAGCAAACACATCATCTGCAGGACAATGAACAAGAGGTCAGACCACGTGTGTGAGAGGGAGCTGCCTTACCCAAAAACCATGGACACATGGACACATGCACGGCCCACTTCCCTACTAGTACTAATAAATGTCACTTACTGGGGCTCGTGTTTTCCCGGATCCACTCTAGAAGCTCCTCCTGTGGCAGGTTGCTGAACTCTCCCATGATGCTCCACTGCGCCTGCAAATTGGACACTCCCTGCATGGCCATGGCAGCCAGGAGAGCGAAGATGACCACGTGGTGTTTGTAGCGCTGCCTTATCCAGCTGAAAAACTGAGCAAAACACAAACAAGTTTCCGACTGGACACTAGTCTGCACAGACACACACACCGCTGTGAAACTAAAAGCTTCAAAATATACAACAGTATGATGAAGACGCTACTAAACTGGAAGTAAAACACTGCTCTGTGACCAACACATTGCCAGCCTTGCTGCCAAGCCCTATATGCAGAATTCTTTTCAGCAGGACTTCCTGTATCAGTGCCTTCCTTTATTCTATCAGTACAGACAGTCACACACTTTTAAGGGTAGTGCTACTGCGGGATCCCAGCACGGAGGCGTCAGTGTCAATAAACCTCATCTTAGAGTCTGGTGAGGAAAACCTCCCCCATCCTGAGGGAGACTACACCAAACCAGCCCTCCACACCTCCCCATGAGGGAATCGGCAGACGCGCTGATATTACTCACTGAGCGTGAGCAGATCAGTGATGCCATCAAGCACATGTGAGGTGTAAGGAACAGCTTCAGTCTCATGATGAGGATGGCCAAGAGGGTGAAGGCAACAAGCTGCAGGACGTGGAACACCAGCTAGGAGGAGCAACAAAAATGAAAGCGAGAGAAGGATTCAGCAATGATGATCTACTTCAAGGAGACTTACTACAGCTGATAAAGGCTAACAGCAACGTGTCAGCGACAAGACGGCGTGTCACAATGACATCCGGATACAAGCCACAACAAGGCCCTTCAATTAACACAAAGAGCCAGAACGTGGGCACACTCAAGGGGTAGCTAGCACATCCTGGCATTCTTTAGTGACCGTAATCTCAGAGAATGGGGTACTGGGGACATGAAGCCTTTAATGTGACAACCAGTGAGATCACCTCTCCATTGGCACGTGATGCAGCTCTGGAAAGGAAGAACAAACAGACAAAAAGGGAAGCATGAGACAGAAAATAACCACAAAGTGCCACACTTCTCTCTCCAAGCCAGTTCTGCAAAATCTAACTGCAAGGTACCTTAAGCCTTTTATGTACACGTACACAGCCATAGTTAGTTCCTGACTTTACATTCCACGACCATACTGCATGGTAAACAAAGTCAGACTTACTGCTCAGAACTCTCCTGGGCCTGTGCAGGTGGATCTGCTACCTGCCTCAAAAACCGTAGGACATCTGTCACAGCCTAAAGGGGAAGTAACACATGGTACAGACTAACTGCTCTTCTGAAACAGCATCAAGCATTTTCATTATCTTCAGCCAGTGCAGGTTATAAAATCATTTGGATGAATTCTGAACGACAACAGGAAACATTTCCTCAACCAAAACTGAGTATGAAGCACAAATGTAGGTTCCAAAAAGCATTTGCGCTATCCTCAGCTGAAAAGCTGCACTATCCAGTTCTTAAACAGAAAAGTGTTTCAGACTGAATATAATCGAAGGCTGGTCCCTTTACACTGATCTCACCTTTCCCACAATGACAGCCACAACAAACATGTTCACGGGGAGAAGCAGTGTTTTCGTGTACCGAATGGGAGTCTGAAAATACAAGTTGTTAAGGAAAAGGTCACTGGCTCAGAACACAGTGTGGAATCTAAACAATACAGCTTCATAAAGCATAAAAACTATGGCATGATGAACTGCATCTCTGCCAGGCTGGTTTATCGCCACTGCAGAAATGGGTAAAAAGTTCATCTATTATTCTTTTGACACGAAAGAACGATGCACAACTTAGACTGAAATTTTGAAACGTCTTCCCAACCTCGCCCTCCATGAAGTCGAATTCAGCAGCGCAGGTGTACATCATGGTGTCAAAGTCCTTGTAGCTCGTGAACTTGGACTTGATCAGGCTGCTTATGTGTGCCTGGAGGAAAACAGAGCAGACGTGGTGATGTGCAGCTCTTCAGTGCAAACACCTTGTCACCTGGCACAACTTAATAGTCAAGCCTGATCAGCTCCTTGCTGTCAATCATACAGGTATTCCATCGCGTGTCGGACAGGTTAAAAATGTTATTCCACCGTCCGTACGGTAACTTAGCACCCGAATGCCCTGAACTTACATCGTCCGAAGAGCCAAACATAGAGGACATCAAAAACTTTAGGATGACTGTGGAGACCAGCCAGACAAGACCTTGTACCACCTGATAACACAAAAGCATTGCATCAGATTCACATCACTGAATAATCAGGGACACCAACAGAGAAGATTCAAGTCAGGTTCTCACCCAGGTTACAATTCCCTGTTTGCAAGCTCGGGCAATTAGGTCCCTTTGAGCTACAATTCCCTGAAAAAGCAAACACATATGAGCAAAATTAATCGTGTTTGCAGAAAGTCAGTAAAGAATGCACTAAGTTTCCACCAATATGCCCTTGCAGTTTGTGAATTAAAGTTGACTACATCAGGTGTTCAGGTAAGGTGAGTGTCCAAACAACACTATGAGCATAAAGCTTGTTCGGAGCACACTTGCTGTTGTGTAGTGTCAGAGATGCCTGTGGAACCCTCTCCCACATCTGCTCACCCAGATAGACACCAGTGAAGAGGCGTAGAAAGACGTCAACAGCATCGCGTTTCCAAACATCAGCACAAAGCACACCCCCAGGGAGATCTGGGAAAAGGTGAAGTCACTGCTTTGAACAGCTTATTCTAATCAACAAATAAATAAAATAGGCCACAAGATTTAACAAAACAAGCAACAAAGCAGGTAAGAGCTTCAGGGTTCTTTGGGTTTGGACGTGAAAGCCCCATGGACAATCCTTCCTGTCACATTGTATCACCATCCTGCATGCTGTAGCTGAGTCACACTTGGCCACAGAACAGTTTGCAGAACCCAAAACATTTAGCCTAAAATCAAGCACTTTTCAAGTGAGAGTCGCATTTCTACAGCATCATAAATCCTATTCCCACAAAAATCATGCAGTCCGCTAGTAAACCTGTTAGTGCTGGTTCTCATTATGGTGTTCCTTCTGAACTGTTAAAAACAGACCATGCCCTCCATTACATACGCACTTCATGTTCTATTAGGCTGAGCTCCTCGTACACCCACATGCCTGTGCACCCACAGGCACGCGCCCACACACACACACACACACACAGTAGGATTACCATGTGTGTGCCCAAAAGCATCCTCATTTTGCTGGGGGTGAGGTAGCCCAGAATGTAGCAGGCAAACAGGCATGCTGTCTGAAAGAGAGAGTGTCACATCAGGGCCTGGGACTGATCTGCAGTGACATCAAAAGAGGCTTCTACCTGAACATGGATTATGATACCGTCTTACTCACAGACTGGTTTCACCCAGTTCCCATCCATGGGTCAGTTTACTGGTTACAGCCAACAGTGACTCTCAAGCCCACACACTTACCTGGGTGAGTAAAACAAACTGTGCAAATTGCCAGGGTAGCATGAAGAGCAGGCTGGAGATACCAAAAGCCAGCAAAGCCTTCTTCCCTGGGACAGGGGTCCTGACAGCAGAGCAGAACAGCAAAACGGGACATGAACATTAAACCTTATAGTGCAAAGGCTGAGCTTCTCACCACGCCAAGTGCTTACCCACATGTAACTGTCAGACATGCATGTGTGCACGCACGCACACACGCACAGCCTTGCACATAAGATCACCCCATGGGTAAAGGAGAACCACACACTGACAATTAACACAACGTACCTCCAGCCAACAGACCACACAGACTTCTGTGAAAGATAGGCATAGCAGTGGTTGCTTCTTTTTGCTCTGCAGGAACGATAAAAAGTGCACACTCAACTGCGCTCAGGTGAGACGGACTCACCTGAGAATGTATGTCAGCAGTAGCATCTGCAGGACCAGGAAGGGGTAAGAGAAGCTCTCACGCAACGGGGGAGTCCACATGACACGGGTGCTCTGAGAACAAATAAAAAGACACATGCACAATTAACTAGTCACATGATCGACATACCAAATTTTTATTCTCCCTCATCCCCCTCCCCACCCATACTTGTCAACATATCATGCACAGCTATGATGCCCAAACTATCTCAATCTCTCCTCTCTCACTTGTCTCCAAACTGCCAAACCCCCACACTGCCCCTCTGATAGACTCATTTCTAATTCTGCCCATCCTGATCACTCCCCATGGGAATTTCAACATCTTCAACTCTGCCACCTCCAGTTCTGCCTCCTGTCTTTTAGCCAGCACCGCAGCCCACAAACCACACAGTATGGCTACTCTCTCTACTGCCTTGTAAACTGTCCCTTTCCCTCATGCAGACACCCTTCTATCACACCCAGTCTTGTCCACCCCACCCTGCCTGTATATAACAACATTAAGGACAATGTAACCCAAATAATCACAAACAGTAGTGTTCGGAAAAAACCAAAACTAGTTAATGGCTACGCTGATATGAACTCTTTTTTTTTTTTTTTCTCCAATCAGACTGAAATAATTCCAATTAAAGATTCCAATTTAACTGTTTACATGTACACTGATCCAATAAGATGTGTGTTTATATGCTCAGAGCATTTCATCAAAATAAAACTTTGTGACACGCACTAAGTGATTCCACCCTCTTTGACGTATATTCTGGCTTCGTTATACTTTTTAAAAACATTTTTTTTTCCCCAACCTTCAAGGCGTTCAATAATTTTTAATTCTTTTAATTCAAACAAATAAGTAGCGTCCGCTGCAGACCAGTTTTGCTTTGTTGCTGCCATGTTTTTGTCTGTCCCGGAAACACATTACATCACCTAATGTTTACCCCACATGGGGTAAGCATGTGCAGAAAGAATATATTTATTGCAACAAGGGGGAAACGACTGTATCAAGTGTTGTTTATATGCCCAAACGATGGGATTACTAAAGGGTTACACCATCCCTCTTATTTTAATTGAAAATTCATTCATATTGAGCCAAATTCAATTCAATTCAATTCAATTCAATTCATTTTTATATAGCGCCTTTCGCAACAGCATGCCTCAAAGCGCAAATCGGGTCAGTCTGTTCTGATTTAGGTGGTTACATGATGCATTGTTATTCTGAATGAGCCATAATTGTGATTAAAAGCATAATATCAGGGTCCATTTAACCGCAGCTAATTAAGGGCAGTGAAAGCAATGTAACTTTAATAAACCTGACATTAAGCCAGCATACATAATATAGGTGAAAACCATAATACTTATATTATACCCACAGATAAAATGGCTCGTCATTGATCTGCACAGCTCACATATGTTGTGAAGAGGGAGCTCACAGGGCGGAGCGCACTGGCTGACGGGCAAGGCAACGTGGCCTCTACGCACCTCACCGTGATTGAAGAAGAAACACAGCACAGTGAAGGCTCCGCCCAGCCGACTCCCACTGCAGAGAGATGGACAGGTGAGGAGCGTCTTCCAGCAGGCATACTCCTAACACACCGATATTAGCCTGCAGCGCAGAACATCACCCAAGTTCAACCATCCACTGAACCCAAAACCTACACAGTGCAGGTTTGGGTGTGTGGGAGCGTGCGACTGTCTGACTTCGTAGGCATGCCCCTCTTTCAGTACAGCTACTGGATTAACTCTAACATTTACCTACATAAATAACATTTTTACAAATGTATTCCCTTGAGTCTGTTTTTAACAATGAATCGAGTAATTTTTTTTTTTAAACGTTACCAACCAAATGGTCAAGCTGAATTCATATAACTTTTTCCCGCAGTGGGGAAAAAAAAAAGGATGGTCCATGTGACTGCATGTCAACACTTTGTGGTTTAGTATAAACCATTACAGAATTTTAAAGATAATTGCAGAAAACACAAAACATTTTATCTGGAAGTTTAGCCATGTCAACTGGACTTCTTTCTCATTTATGCAGAAATGTTTCACCTTTTACCAAAAGGATTTGGATTGCTGCAATTGTAATGATGGACTCCGTTCATTAGGGGCTGCTGTTGTTTATTACAAAGGATATGTATTGTTTACATTATACAAATGCTTGCTGAAAAGGGAAGTTGGAGTAGAGAGAAAGGGGAATGTAAGGAGTACACATGACAGAAGTTAATAAAGCATTTATAACGAATATCCATATCTGCCCTTCTGAACTACTATATACTCCACCCACGGACACTATAATGGGTACATTAATACCAAACAACTTTGTTTATTGGCAAAACACACAAATTTAGCTTGATCAAATGTTATCTATGAACAGTAGAGGGTTAAACCCTTTTCCAGATCTTATAGTCATATTTAAATCAGAACCCCTGTTCGATCAGGATGGGACAGTGGTAATTCAATCCCATCTCTATATGGGAAGAGTGATGTCAGGAGTGCAGCTGTATGAGTTTTACAGCCTTTCAGAAGGTGGCAGACTGAAGCAATGTACCACACCAGTGAAAGAATCCAGTTCTCCAATGCCAGTTATTGAGGAACTCAGAAAAAGAAACCATCAGAATGTCCTATTTCCATAAAAAAGGGGTTTCTGCCTCCTCCTCTCCAACCTGCTGACGAGCAGAAGCCTGCTTTTACCTCAAGTACGTGCCGTAGATGAAGAAGAGGCTCATCATCAGTCCGTTCAGCACAAACACGAGTGTGACGTAGAAGTACGCTGGGTCCCCCAAGCCTGTCGTGGGGAGAAAGCATGTGAGGACTGTTCTCCCGCTTCGTAACAGCCACCGCGACATCGCTAACACTTTTGCACTCAATACCAGATCAAAGTTGGTACAAAAACTCCCCTCTTGACCACTTGAAAAGGCTTTCATAAATTACATTCAGAGGGATTTACAGACTGGTACAAAACTGCCCAAAGATGGCTGGCTGCAGTGCAAACGATCATTCTGAGGGAGGAAAACACCATAACAAAAGACAGCAACAGCACAGGGTGCCTACCGTTGTCGTGGGAACACAGCTCAAACAGCATGGCAGGAAAAAACAGATGGAGTACAAAGCCCTGAGCTTTACTGAGAAGGACTTTTTCTCTAACAACAGGATGCGTTCTATACCTTCACAGCTGTCGACCGGACTCAGGCCCTGTCCCCTGTTGACAGACCAGCACATCTTGGTCGGAATCCCAAAGAAATCCATTGAACTGGTGTAGACTCGGTACCAGCTGGCTAAAACTACCTGGCAGTAAAATAATTGGTGGGGGGAGTTCTAAGTCAGGATTTGGGTGTGTAAACAAAAATAGCTGTGGCTTCACATGTTGAGGGCACACCTCTGGGTATAGGTTGAACCTCTTCAGGGTGTTTATAAGTAGCGGGTACTCGGTGAGGCGGTCATTCATTATGAGGTGCAGGCCATGTGCAAACGAAGGAGCTTCAATGATAGTTTTGAAGTAGGAGTAGTAAAGACCCTGGGAAACATAGACACACAACTTGAAGATTCTAAGAGTACACAGAACCACAAACAATACAGCACTAACAGGCCACAGTCACAGGCCAGTTATTGTACACTATTAAGCATCTGACTATTATTTTTAAACCACATGGATATAACATACTAGATAGCAAACCACGTGTGCCTGTGTTTTTACACACTACAAAGAGGAGTAAAAAATTCTATGCTATCAAGCGAAAGTTAAATTCCTTACAGATGGAAAATTAATTTCGCAGCTGGAAGGCATATGATTTTATAGCTCTGTCAAATTCTCACCATTTCTGTTCGAAAAGCCATCTCTTTTTCCAGAGTTGAAAGATGTGAAAAATGTCTGTCATTTTCAAACAGGTAATAAAGGTGGTACCTAACAAAAAAAATGGAAACATCATTGAGGTACATAATATTGGAACACTTTATGTTCCACCACTTACCACTAGATAACTCGTAAGATTAACTGTTTCAATGACCTCACAATTTTACATAGTACCAAGATTACGGTTTTTTTTAATTATTTTTTTATCTGAAGTAACAACACACAACAACAGTAGCAGGCGGTAATTTATCGATGAAGATCACTCACCAATGTGCAACGCCAGCTACAGCGGCTATAAATTAACTCACCAAAAAGAGAGAAAGAAAATGTAGTTATTATATGAATAACTGGAGTATGGGGAGTTGTCATCGGATATTCGTAGTCATTCCTGAGTGGAAAACATGCATTCAGCTTAATAGTAGAGGCATAAGACTGCAGGCGATCTTAAATTTGGTATCAATTAATAATTTGAAACTTGCACAGCCACCGACTACCTGAGACAAATTTCTTGACAAATGATGGGCAAACTTTCCCGACGCCCTGTTTCTACATGCGACCTTCCGGTTAAACAGACACCAGTCTTTGCTGAATACGGCGCCTGATTACTCTTAATGGACTAATGCAAGGCATTGCATTAACTCAAGTCAATATGCAAGTTAAATAAACCAGTGCATTTTCCCCCCACACCTTTTAAAATGATCAACGTGGTTACGGGTAAATTCACCACTCTCGTCTACTGCTACTGTACACCAAGCCAAGTTAAAAGTCTGTTCCTTATTTAACACGCTGACGTTTATATTAAGAGATTTAATGCAGACAGAGTGCACACAAAACAAAATTAGCAACGAACGGACTAATATGTTAAAAATGTACCAGTTTCTTAACAAGCAGCATAAATAACAACTACATGTCCGACACAAAGTGTACTGCATGTATTGTGTGGGTAACGTGTTACGGAGCTCACGAAACTCGCCGAAGCCAATGAGACGCGTTTGGACAAGCTAGGATGTGTTCAACATAAATGCCAGAGTTGCGTCCCCTTACCCAGGAGCACAGTGATCCCCATGCTTATGGAAACGGACGCAGACAGGCCCAGTTTGCCTGTAACGCACGCAGTTCCGGGAAACAGCCCGTTCTTGTGCGCGGAGATGCAGCCCAAAGGGGCGCCTCTGCCGCTGTCCCGGGCTGAGCGCCTGCCTCTGCCGGGGTTCGCCCCGCTCTTCTGCCCAGTAAACATAGCCGGACTCCGCTCCTTATCCGCGATCGGGGCTGATGCATCTCTGCCGGGCTGTTTTCTCGTTTTTACCGCCATGTTTTCATACCCTAAATCCGGGAAGTAACCAGGGAGAAGAGGAGTATCAGTTTGTGCCTAAATGAGGCAAGTGATCACACTCCCACCAGTCGACTAAGTATCCTTTTCCCCCTATGAACCTTCACCGTCTTTGTGTTTTCCACTGGGAAAAATCGTCCGATTCCTGCCCCCTGTCCGGACTTACCGTACATTGCATGTACCAAAATCATTCAAACCGATCGTTTGAATTTAAAGACACAGCAACACAATTTAAACAAAATTGTTTCAAATTAAATGCTCGATTTACTGTATGTAAGTAAAATTATACATTGCTATATAATTAATGTCTGGTATTCACATTTCATTTCGTGACTCATTACAGGACAATAAATTAAATATGCATAACTTCATATTGTTTTCTACTGAAAAACAAAAATCAACCGAAAAACAAGACCGATCGTTTGTCTTTTAAATGTCACTATCTTAAATGCTAATTAATCTGTAACCATGTTAATTTAAAGATACTTTCCCAAGTAAACTTTAAAATGTAACCGCAATTAGGTTTCTCGGTGAATCAAAGTAGTATTTAAACGTACTCACCGTTTTAACTTTAAAAGCAAATTAACACAATACAAATTAACACTAGGTGGTGCGGTCGTTCTTTCCAGACCCTTTCCCTAAATCTATTAAGGCCTCCCTTTCATTCTTCATTCTTAAATTCCTTCCCTACAGTTACAACCCAGGCA